>CM038222.1:40052982-40165980 GCA_021442155.1 Cymbidium sinense | reverse complement strand
ATATATTATTATTTTATTTATAAGTTTTCAAAAAATACATTTGATTTAATAGTGATAATAGCCATGCATATATTAAATTAAATCAACACATGCAAGCTTACATAAAGGAAATCCATTTTATTTTACTTGATTTTGAAAAGATGGATGCATGAATTCAAATGACATACCAAATTTAACATGATTGGAAAGAAGACAATCAAATATAAGCATGTGATTCATTCAACCAAACTACTACTAAGGACAAACAAATAAAATAATATTATTTAAAGCAAACCAAAGCATCTTTATTAATTAAGTTTTCGATTCAATCTGATTTAAGGAGGATAAGAGAAATCATCACTTGTGTTTTAAACCCATTCCCATTAAGGATGATTTGATTTATTTAAGAAAATGTAAAGTTGATTTTATGGGTTAATTAAGTTGAACCCTTAATTAGATGAATTAATTACCTTACCAATGTCCCCTAAAGTAATTAACTAAATAATTATGAGCCAACATGATATGCATGGAAAATAAACTTGCAATGATCATAGAAATAAAAGTTATGCAATTAGCACATGATTAATAGTTAATTAGATTAAGGACTTAATTAATTACTCTATGGTTTTCTCACACATGTGGACTAACCATAATTTCATTAAACTCCTTTAGGTTATTAAACACCTAAAGATCTACCCCATGATTTAATTAATTAAGGTCTGATGTGATTATGATTTCAATTTGATTAAGTGATTTAATTAATTAGTTAAATCTTAATTAATTTCATTCCCAACCCTATTCCTTAGTTCACTTATTGTTGAACAATGATTAATAAACTTAATTAACTAATTTGTTATTCATGGGATTAATTAATCATTATTAACTTAAAAGGGTAGTTAAAGTTTAATTAGTCAATTTTCTTAATTAAGTGAGCAAATCCCAAGAAAATCATGGGAGGTAGATGTCATCCCATTAAATTAACCCACAAAATTTGGGATTAATCAAGTAATTAAAGTACTAAGCTAATTAATTTTATAATTAAACCTTAATTACTATTCAAAATTAGTTAAGATCATTTTAATTAATCCCAAATACCTTTAAAATGAGTATTTATTTGCATTTTCTTATTTCTATATAATTTTTTTACAATTTTATGAAGTTTCAGTCATTAAGAATGATTAATTAAGCCTAATTAAAGCCTAATCCTAGTGGCGCCACGTGGCGTGCTGATGCGATGCACTTTTCACGTGGTACTACAGGATTGGATACTTAAAACGTATCCGACTCAACACCTACATGGCAGCGACGGACACACTTTCTCAGATCCCACAGCTTAATAGAATTAAATCAGATAAATCTAACAGATCTAATCACGACATGTTCCGATCATGTGGAATGCATAGTGCGTGATCTAACATCACTTGAGTGAGGGAGAATGGAGTTCATCCACCATTGCTCACTTGATTCGAAGCTTACGAGCTGATCAACTCCAAAAGGATCCCACACCTTCATGACATCGATTAGAGGGGATCAAACGGTCAAGATCACACAAGATGCAAGTTTTCTTCAAAAAGCTCAATCCCATTTTTGCCTAAGGATCGATTATGGAAGCATACATCATAAGAGCTCAAGACCAGTGGCTCGAATGATTAAGGAAGCTTCATCAAGTGGAGATGAAGCCCTGTTGAGTAGCAATTGGTTCAATTCCTCAACGTTCACTTGGAAGGCCATGAACTAATGATTTGGAGCTCAGCTTTGATCAAAGTCCCACCTCCGCTCTGGGAAGCTTGGGAGAAGATTTTTTCTTGCTGATGAGGTAGGAAAGTGCATGCAAAGTTAATTTGATTTTGATGGAGAAATGGGGAAGTTAGGTCAGAAATGAGAGTGTCTTATTTCAGGATAGACAAGAATGGCATTTTCTGATTGAGGAATGAGTTTGGTAGCTTAAGAAATGGCTCTAGTGGCTCATCTTGGGTAGCTAGGGCTCTGAGGAATGATTTTTGTGTGTGTTTGAGTGGAAACAAGGGGGTGTATACCCCCTTCATCTTGATCAGATGGTGGGATTAGGTTTGGCTTCCAGTGGTCGTCCGACCATCTCAGGGAGTCGTGGGTGGCAAGGAGAGTGAGGCTTTGGTTGGTTGAAGGTGTGAGGTGGCTTCCAAGAAGAAATCATGGGTGTCCTATGGGTTTCAAATCCTTCAATGGATCAACCAACCACCCTTTGGGTTTGGCAAGGTCCTAAGTGCCTAGGTGGACCATTAGAGAGTACCAAGTGGCCAAGGAATGGTAATGACCACTTATATGGTTGATTTGTCTCATGTGATTCCCTTGACCCAAGAATTAATCATTTGGCATTGATTTGATTTTGGTAGATTTGAAATGAGCCAAAGTGTGTTAGCCCAAATTTCAAGTCAATTGGAGTTGATTTGTTAGTTTGGCTCAATTTTCATTTAGGTCAAATTAGGTTAGTTGGTCGTTGACTAATTGGTCAAATTGGGTCAAACCAAGGGTTGGGTCAAGTTCATATGATCATTGGGATGTTTTGGTTCAATTTGTTTGGTTTAGTTTGGCTTAGATTTATTTTGGCTCATTTGAATTCATTTGGGTCAAATGGGTTAAGTTGACCAATTTGACCAAATTGGCCAAATTGGCTTGGGTTGGGTGTTGGTTTGGGTTTAGTTGACCAATTGAAGTTGATTGTAGCTTTGGTTTCAATTAATTTGGATTTGGTTTTTATTTAGGCCAACTTGAACCATTAGGTCAATTTAGGCTAAGTAGGTCAATTGGGTTCAATCCAATGATAGCTTTAGTCAAGTTCAACAATCAATTTGGAATGAACTTGAGCCATTGGTTGTAAATCAATTTGGTTTATATTTTGATTTGACCCAATTTGGTCTTTTAGGTCAATTTGGGTCAAGAGGGCCAATTGGATTTGGTTTGACTCAATTGAAGTTCAAGTCATATTCAAATATTTATTTTGATTTAGTATGAATCATTGGTTTTAAGGACGGCATAGGTTGCAATTTGGCTAGTTTGTATTCATATGGGTTAAGGTTGACTCAAATGACCAAGTTGACTTGGTCAAATGACTAATTTGACTTGGTTTGACCTAATGATAATGATCAACATAGTGATCACATGATGGAGATTTTGATGGGCTTGGTTCAATCCAATTTGGGTAGGATTAGAACTTTAAATAGGTCAAATTGGCCACTTTGGGTCAAGTGAATTGGAATTAGTTGGCTTGATTTTAGGTTGAGTTTATATATGGGTTTGGGATTAAAATATAAATTCAATTGCAATTGGCTTGGGTTAAAATGGATTTTGGTTCATTTGAATATTTCAAGTCAAAAGGGTTAAGTTGGGTTTGACTTGGGTTGATTTTGGTTTACTTGAAGATTGTAGATTTTATTTATATTTATGAATATGATTGAAGGTATGATTGATTCATGAGAAAATCAATTTAATTTTGGTTTTTGAATGAAGGAATTTGGCTAAGTCCATGGAGTTGGGTCATGTGGTTTATGTTTTGATTTTGATTTGGTTTGATTTAATTTTGATGATTTAAATGCATATTTTATTTAAATTTGTGAAGATAATTGAAAATATGACTAAGTTGTGAGAAAATAAATTTATTTTGACTTCATTTGGATTAAGATTTGGCTAAGTCCAAGGGATAGGTCATATTTAGAAAAGGTTTTGATTCAATTTGATTTAGTTTTGATCATTTGAATGTAGATTTGATATATATTTGGAAGATGATTGAGATATAAATTTATTATGAGAAAATCAATTGAATTTGGATTGATTTGGATTAAGATTTGGCTAAGTCCATGGGATAGGTCATATGGCTTAGAAGGGTTTCAAATTTTGATTTGATCATGGCTTCAATCATTGGTTTTGGAATTTGGGTTTGGATTTGGATTTGAATTTGATGTTTGAATTGAACTTGAGGTTTTTGAGAAGGTGAACATGGATTGGATTTGGGATGTGGGTAGGTGGATTATCCTAATTCCTAAGGCATAACCTAATCATAGTTAACCCTAAGTCTTTAGGCTTGGTTAATTGTTTACCTAATTGTTAGAAGTGTCTTATATCTAGGGAAGTCTTAGTGTCTAGAAGACTCTAAGTCTAAGATGGGAAGATTGAATCACCAGGTAGGTCAATGGCCTTAGATCTATAGTGTTTCCTTAGAGATAAATGAAGACCAAGCCAAGTTTCACATTATAAGCTGATACATCTTTCAATGCTTTGCTTGGGAGACCATCGATACATGAGAACAACATAGTTCCATCCTCTCTACACCAATGTAAGTTTGTGAGAGGTGGGATCTACATGTCAAAGGAGATCCCAAGCCATTTATAGTTCACAAGGTCGATATATGAGGAGATGACTACTACCTCCCTCAAAATCAACAAGTCTATTCTTGAACTTGGCCAAAGTTTAAAAAAAAAAGAAAATAAAAGAAAGAAAGAAAAATAAATAAAATAAAAGAGAAAATGAAAAAGAAAATAAAAGGGATCGAAAATAGACTTGGAGAAAGAAGTGGAGCCTAACATTAGATTCCACCCACGCTACTCATTCTAACATATGGGCAAGATGACTTGACCTCCACCAGGTAGAGGAAGAGGCCAATTCAGAGGTAGTCTCAGGGGTGGAAAACCTCTTTATTGGCCACCCAATAGAAGATATATCCCAGCTACCAAGAGTACACCTGCTATCCATATAGACTTAGAATCTAGTTCATAAGATAAGTCTTATATCATTAGCACACTAGCTAGCTCTTCTCAGTAGTAGATTCCCTTGGAGGTGACACTTGAGCTAGATAGCGATGAATACCGGCTCCAAAGCAAAGCATAAGTGTATCCATGTATATATGTGAAACAGCTAGGCATTAGTTGGGAACTTTAGCTCTAACCCCACTTTCCTCTAAAAAATTTGAGGGTTTGTTAAGAACCAATAGTCATCCACAGTGTGAAGACTGAGGTTCTTTCGAGCATCATCCTCAAGTCAAGAAGTTAATGTAAAACTTGAGGATGATTCATATAAAGATTTAATAGAATTACCCTTTGATTGGTACTTGCCTTGTGTTCATAATTTAGCAAAGAAAGGGTTAATCCCACATACTTGGTCAAAGCATAGGTCAGACTACTTCAAAAAGAACATGGAAGAACAAATGCAAAAGCTCTCAATCAAGACGACTAGATTTAGTGGGTGTAAGATGACAATTAGTCATATCATCAATCATTTGGAATTGATAGTTATTTTCAAATCACATTAAATCATATGAGGAGCTATGCTTAAAAATATCAGATGATCTAGATGATTTTAAAGTCAAAGGTGCACTGCTAGAGTTCAAGAAGAGATCAACTCAACCATCAATGCTCAAGGAAATCAAACTTAAGAATTGAAGAAGATCCACGCCATACATCAATTCTTTATTGAATGAAATTGAAACCAATGACTTAGTTAGCTATTGATCGAAGGGACCGCTTGCATGGAGTTATGAAGAGATGCCTAGATTGGCTCCTGACGTAGTGGTCCATAAACTAGCAATAGAGCCTTCTGCTAACCCTATCAAGAAAGCACCTAGATGCATGTGATTAGACATAGAACAATAGGTCATTTCTAAAGTCAAGAAATTGATCGATGTTGGCTTCATCTTGGAAGAAAAATACCCTACCTAGTTAGCCAACGTCATCCCAATTAAGAAAAAGAATGACCAAATTCACATATACGTTGATTTTAGGGATTTAAATAAGGCATGTCCAAAAGATGAATTTTTACTACCAATCCCGGAGCTGATGGTGGACATTACCTCATCTCATGCAACCTTCTCTTTCATGAATAGCTCATCTGTATATAACCAAATAATGATGGCCCCTGAAGATGAAAGAAATAATGCTTTTAGAATGCTGATCAAAATCTATTGCTATAAGGTAATGCTTTTCAGTCTTAAAAATGCTTGTGCTACATACCAGTGAGCTATGACTCGAATCTTTGATAAACTCATTCATCATCAAGTCGAGTTCTATGTCGATGATCTTGTGGTCAACAGTTCAAAATAGGAATACCTTCTCTTTGACTTGAGAGTAGTTTTCAAACAGTTAAGATAATTTAACCTCAAAGTGAACCCCTTGAAGTGTTCATTCAGAGTAGCTTCAGAGTAATTCCTTGGTTTTATTGTCCAATACCAGGGAATGGAAATCAATTCAGAGAAGATCAAAGCGATACTAGAAATGCCCACCTAAAAGTTTAACTCAACTCAGATCATTCCAAGGGTGGTTGGCATATCTAAAATTCATTAGATCCAACCTATCAAGAAAATGTCAGCCATTCTCAGAACTTGACAAAAAGTAAGCCAAGTTTAAGTGGGATGACAAGTGTGAGCATACCTTCAAAGACATCAACCATTATCTGATGATACCGTTGGATCTAGCAGCCCCTATCCAGGGAAAGCCACTCATACATTACACTGCTACATTAGATGACTCCCTTGGTGCTTTGTTTTTCCAAGCCAATGATGAAGGGAAGAAAAATGCACTCTACTACCTCAGCTATCATCTAATCTCCGTGAAGGCTAATTATCCACCCATTGAGAAGAATTTCCTAGCTTTAATCTTTGCATCCCAAAAGCTACAACATTACATGCTTCCTCATAAGGTGAACTTAATCTTTAGGATCAATCCACTATAGTATCTCATGACATGGCTGACATTATCTGGATGGTTAGCACAACAGCCCATAATCCTCTCATAATTTGACATTACCTTCATACCCCTCTGAAAGATGAAAGGACAAGTGCTAGTGGATTTTTTAGCAGCACACCAACTTCTTGCTGACTCTCTGCTTAGTGATGATCTCCATGATAAACTAATCATGAACTTAGGGGATATTAGCATTCTCACCGAGATTTACTTTGATGGTGTACTTCCTCAAAGAGAGAGAAGAACCACAATCTACTATTTTATGAAAGGTAGTAGGAATAGTTCTCTTTACTGGACCGTGATGTGATGAGATTCTCATATCATCTATCAATCTTGTACCAATAAAGAAGCCAAATATGAGGCTCTAATCGGTCTAGAGTTAGTTACTCTAACCATCCGTAACATCAACATCTTTAGGATTCTCAACTAGTTATCAACCAAATCATTCCTATAAGGTTATAAAGCCCAAGCTCCATCACTGCCACTAGTACACCATGGAGTTGTTGGCGCAAATCCTAAAGGTTATCATTTATAAGATTCTTTGAGGAGAGAACATCGTAACGTATGCTTTAGCCAAGTTTGCCAAGGTGTTGGCCTGTCCGAAGCATGTGTCCATATAAATAAAGGTCCAAAATAGACAAGTCTTATCCCTTATTGATATTGAACTCATCAAAAAGTACTCTCTTGAAGGAGAGTTTGTCATTACAAAGAAGGACGAGGAGTTATATTGGAGACAACCATTCATGGATTATTTCAATAATGCAAACTACCTCAAGAGAAGTCCCATGCCCATGAAGTAGAGCACTTTTATGCTCTTGTAGATGGTGTCTTACTATGATCTTTCAAACATATGTGGTTACATTATTTAGACAAGCATGTAGCCCATAAGATCGTGAGGTACACTCAAGATTATGTGGAGCCAATCATTCCAAGAGATGAAAGCCAAAATTAAGAGACTAGATACTACCCGCTGATGATCAAAGATTACATGGATAAGGCTAGGTGATGCCACCAATGTCAAATACGCGATGTGGTCCTACACTAAGCACCCAACATTCTACATCCTAGATTGGCCTCATGGCCATTCGAGTGTTGGGGTATCGACATAGTGGGTCTGATTGATCATCCTTCTTACAAGGGTCATCAATTCATCTTAGCTGCTACTGACTACTTTTCCAAATGGGGGAAGGCGATTCTGCTCAAAGAGGTCACATCTTAGCATGTGCTTCAATTTTTTAGGAACCATATCGTATATAGGTTTGAATCTCGAATTATATTTGATAATGGTACTGCATTCAAGAGCACCGAGATCAACAACTTTTCCCAAAGACACAACATAGATTGGAAATATTCTACCATCAACTACTAGAGGGCAAATGGCTTAGCAAAAGTCTTCAACAAAATTATCATCCAAATACTGAAGAAGACACTTGACAACAACAAGCGATAGTGGCATGAGCATTTAGTTGAAGCCTTGTGGGCCTACCACACCACATATAGAAGTCCAACTTAGTCTACTCATTTCTTCTTAGTGTATGTGTCTGAAGCTGTTCTACCATTAGAAGTCAAACTCACATCACTAAGGATAGCTGTGGGTAGCAAGATCATAATAGAGAAAAATGTCAGGTTACGATTAGAAAAGCTCAAAGGTTTGGAGGAGAGATGCATGTGGGCAAGCCAAAATGTCTAGTTGCACAAAGCTCAAATAATTTAAGCTCACATTAAGTTGGTCCATCCTAGAGCTTTTCAACTAGAAGAGCTTATTTTAGTTCTAAGGAGACCAATTATTGCCCATTGTAAGATGGGAAGCATGTTTGAACTCACTTGGGAAGGTCCTTTTACCATAAAGAAGGCCTACCAGGGAGGATCTTATCAGCTTATTAATCATAAGGGAGAGCGCCCAATGCTTCCAATCAATGGGCTATACTTAAAAAAATATTATAAATCATGTTTGAAACTAATTATCATCAATGAAAATTCCTTTTTGAATTCAATCTCTTCCATGTTGACAGTATTCTTGTTTGTGAATTTTTCATGATGTGTTTAAGATAGGTGTAAGGAACCCGAGTGGCATCCTATTCGTCATCAACATAACACAAACATAAACTACACAAAAACATATAAAATAAACACATATCTTTTCTCTCGGGCTACTTTGAGTTGATATAATGCCACCAGCATCACTCACTAAATTGTCGCTTCTAGTCGAATGCATTACCGCAAGTGTGTCACCCCAATGGTTTTCTTGCTTTGGAGGATGTAAGTCTGATATGCTTTCCTTCCTTCTTTGGCCACTGCACACTAACGAGGGCCTTATTAGTTTGGTAGGCCTAATTGCATGGCTGGTAAGCTACCTCATGTTTGCTTCATTTAAGAGGATGTGAGTCTGCTATCCTATTTTCTTAGATTAGCCTTCATGCACTGATTAGGTTGAGTATATTTAAAGTTCAGGATAAGTGCCCTAGTGGCTCCATCTCTCCTGACTACTTCAAGTATGGGCCTAGTCCTTCCTCGGGGTAACCCGCTTAGTAGTCTCTAGGTCAAACATCCGATGACGCTATCTTGATGATCGCCCACTTGGAAAGTTGTAAGCCTACATGCTTTCTTTCTAGATTGATCATTGTACACCGACGGGCATGTTAGGTTGGTTGGTTCTTATTATGCTAATGGATACACCACTCATGCTAATACATACACATTAGATTGGTTGGTTCTCGTGCCTTAGAATACACCATTCATGGTAGATGTAAGTCTGCTATGCTTTCTCCTTGAGTTGGCCACCGTACACCTATAGTCTTTCTTTTCTGGGGCTGATAATGCACTAGCAGACTCCTCCTGGGCACTATATTTGGATCATGTCCTTTCCACCCCATTTAGACACTACTGGTTACTATCAATGATGCTCCTTCAAAATCCACTTGTGGTTGGAGAATGTGGATGTGTAGATTCTCCTTGGTCCAAGAATCGAGATAGGTCAAGGCCAATATAGCCCCTATGTTAGTGTGGTCCCTCACCAACAGGGTCCATGTAAACATATAAACAAAATATATATTCACTGGGATTAGAGGAAACCCATAATTTTTCCAAAAGACATCCTATCTTTAGGCGGTCAACAAAACTCCCAATAGGAATCACAATACTCTTGGGTTGATATAAGTCCCGAGGCATTCACTCAAGAGTCAACCCTAAGTCGGTTTGATTGTGCTAACAAGTCACCCATTGTTCCCTACTTTAGAAGATGTAAGCTACACCTTCTTCTTAGCATAGCACATAACACTAAAAAAGGAAACCCTTAGGTTGGCTAGGTCTACCCCATGGCCTAGACTATCCCTTTGGATTTGTAAATCTAAGGTACAAGTCCATATATCCCCTTCTCCATCCAACACACATGATCCATAAATTAAATCTATTAAATTTGATTGAGCTCAAATCCCCAGTGGATATGCCCTCAATCCAAAATCAAACTAAACCAAACAAACCATATCAAATCACATGAAATTAAAATGAAATTAATCCTGACTACTTTTGAGTTGACATAAGTCCCTGATTCACTCAGTCACCTAGGTAAAGTTTAATTTGTTGTGCATCCAAAGTGTCACCCTGTTCCTTGCTTTGGAAGATGTAAGTCCGCTACCCTTCTTCCTAGCTTGCACATCTAAAGAAAACCCTTAGGTTGGCTAGCTCTACCTCAAACTAGACTATCCTTTGATTTGTAAACCGAGGTAGGTCAAGCATAGCCCCTTTTTAGTGGGTCCATCGCACACCAATAGGTTTCATATATTAACTCAGATTAAATTAAACTCAATTTGATTTTCCCCAATGGAGTTAAATCACACCCTTCTCCGCAGTGGAGCCCTAAATCATATATAAACAATTCAAGTGAATAGATCAAAACCAACCTCCCCGATGGAGTCAAATTAATTCAACTACCCTAGTAGAGTCTAAATCATAGAATCCAACCAAACTCTTATCCCCAGTGGATAAATCCCCAAACAATTCTCTGAAATCAAATTCAAATCCCAATCCCTAGTGGATAGCCAACGCTTCAGTGGAAGGCTCATATACCATCCCCAATGACTCGAGCCCATATCT
The DNA here is from genome assembly GCA_021442155.1 of Cymbidium sinense. Lineage (NCBI taxonomy): Eukaryota > Viridiplantae > Streptophyta > Magnoliopsida > Asparagales > Orchidaceae > Cymbidium > Cymbidium sinense. Next base: position 40,155,202 of record CM038222.1, on the reverse strand, counting down.
CTAGTGATATGCTTCCACATCAAAATAAAAAATAAATTAAAGTTGATTCAATCTTAATCCCTAAAGGATTATAGATTCTTATCCCCAATGGATCTTCTTTCCATAAATCATATAATCAAATCAAATTCAAACCTTATCCCTAGTAGATTTTCCTCTTTTAGGCCCTCGACATAGACCCCTCACATGTCATGTCCAATGCATGTATGATCCTAGGATCTCCCTCCATGTCCTGACATGGAATTCTCATCAAATCTTATTTATTCTCTTATGCACACCTTTAATACTTTAACCAAAAGCCTAACAATGTATTCGTTCAAATTACATCATCTTAACATTGCAATCAACATTTTATGATTTTTGATGGTGCAAGTTCAAACTAACTATACAATATCATGCTAAACATATTATAGTGTGAATTAACACACTATATTATATTATAATATATGATGTTATATTATAATTTTATATAATATATTGTCCAACAATACACTTCATTAGAATCACTTAAAAGGAATAAATAATAAATTTTTCTCATAATATGAATAATGTTCATTTGAATGTAAATTTGTTATTTTTCTATTAGAAATTATACAAAATATCATAATTTTGGTGTTGCTTCTTGTTGTGTGTCATGAATTTGGCCAAATTCTTCCATGTCAACCTTTAAATTAACATTTTAATGAGTTTTGACCCAATGTATTATAAGAAAAGTAAAACAGACTAAAATGTATAATAATATTTAGTAACACACTACAACATTCATATATATGTGAAGTTATATTTTTATGTACATTATATTTTGATATGCTTTCATATAATATATTATCTTACATTACACCTTAAAATGAATCACTTTAAGCAAAATATTTATAAAATTTGGTTGAAAAATGAACATTTATTTTGGATGCAAAATTCCATTCTTTTGATTAAATGACACACCATAGCACACCCCCAATGATGTTCCATAAAGCTTACCTTAAATTTGGCCAAATCCCATCATCTCATAAATCAATATTCAGGCTAACGCATGATTGTAAAATACTAAAATAATTTAAAATATGTAGAACAATATATTATGATATATGATGATATCTATGCTACAACATATAATATTTATTTTAAACATAAAATCTTACTTTTAGAGTACAAGTATGAGCACACCTTGGTACTACAACATAATTCCCACTTCAAATTTAACAAATTTCATCATATGATTTATTAAATCAATATTTTTATGATTTATATTAATATAGACTATACAATACCATAATATACTAAACAATTTCAAAACATCTTATAACATCCAAAAAACACATCACTACATGCTCAAATATATGATGCTACATTATACTATAATATATGATATTATAATATGATTAGGTATTCAAATCTCTAGTCAAGGAAAAGACTCTTGAATACATTTTCTTTAGCCATAACTATGTAGAATAGGTCATTCTAGATCTACCCCAAATGATATCTTAATTTAAGGTTTAGGTTGGTTTAGGGTTAATGTTTAGGTAGTTTGGTTAGGTTAGGTTTAGGGTTGGGGTTGGGTTAGTTAGGTAGGTTTAGGTTTAAGGTTTGGGGTTTAGGGTTTATAGTTTAGGATTGTAGGTTTTAGGTTTTAGGGTTATAACATTTAGGGTTTAGTCTAGGTTTAGAGTTTTAGGTTTTGGGTTTAGTTTTGGGCTCAGGGCTTTAGGTAGGAAGTGTTTAGGTAGGGTCATGATAGGTTTAGGTAGGACAAGTTAGTTTTAGGTTGGTTGGGTAGTAGGGTTTATGGTTTAGGTTTTAGGTTTAGGGTTTAAGTTTTATTTTAGGGTTTAGGGTTTAGGGTTTAAGGTTTATTTTTTTTAACATAGAACAAATCTCTTAAACTAAACTATATTAAATCTGAACCTTAAATCTAAAACTAAACTAAATCTAAACTCTAAACCTAAATCTAAACTAAACTAAATCTAAACTAAAATCTAAACTAAATCTAAAAATCTAAACTAAAATATAAATCTAAACTAATTCTAAACTAAATCTAAACTAAACTAAACTAAACTAAGTCTAAACTAAATCTAAAATTCTAAACAAAATCTAAAAAAAATCTAAACTAAATGTAAACTAAATAAAAAATCTAAAATCTAAACTAAACTAAACTAAATCTAAACTAAATAAACTAAATCAAAAATCTAAATCAAATCTGAAAAACCTAAACTAAATCTAAAATCTAAAAACTAAATAAACTAAAAAATCTAAACTTTAAAAATAAAAAACTAAACTAAAGTCTAAATCTAAAATCTAAACCCTAAACTAAACTAAAATTTAAAATCTAAACTAAATAAATCTAAACAAAAAAATCTAAACTAAACTAAACTAAATCTAAAATCTAAACCCTAAAAAAATCTAAACTAAATTAATTCTTAAATTAAACTAAAATCTGAATCAAAACTAAACTAAATCTAAATTAAATCTGAAAACTAAATAAAAAATCTAAACTAAAATATAAATCTAAACTAAACTAAATCTAAAAATTATAAAAATACTAAAATAATTTTAAATGTATAAAATAATATATTATGATATATGATGTTATACTATGCTATAAAATACAAAATTTATTTTGAACATAAAAATCTTACTTTTAGACTATAAGTAAAGCACACCTTGGTACTACAACATAATTCACACTTTAAATTTAACAAATTTCATCATAATTAAATCAATATTTTATGATTAATAATATAATTATAGACACAATACCATAATATACTAAAACATTTCAAAACATCTTATAACATCCAAAAATAAATCACTACATGCTCAAATATATGATGTTACATTATACTATAATATATTGTATTATAATATGATCCGTGGTTTTAGGTATTCAAATTATAGAAGCAAAAAATCTTGAAGATATTTTCTTTAGCCATAACCATGTTAGAATAGTATTTTTAGATCTATTCTAATGACATCTTATTCAAGGTTTAGGTTAAGGGTATGGTTATATTTAGATGGTTTTAGGTTTAGGGTTGGGTTAGGGTTTGTTTAGGTTTAGGGTTTAGGTTTTAGGGTTTAGTGTTTAGGGTTTAGGTTTATGGTTTGGGGTTTAGGGTTTAGGTTTGGTAAGGTGTGGAGTTTTAGGAGTGTGGAGGAAAGATTTATAGGTAGGAGTGTTTTAAAAAGTTTTAGGTTTAGGGTTTAGGTTTATGGTATGGTTTATTTTAAGTTTAGGGTTTAAGGTTTTTTTAAGGCTTATTTTTAAACATTTTTCTTTTAAATCAACCAAGTAGCACCCCAAGTTTTCTAAGAGATAAATTATGACATAGATCAAAAAATAAGCACTCATAAAGTAAATCAAAAACCCAAGATAAGTAAATTAGTTTTTACTATAAAGACATAGTTCCATAAGCATCAAATTAGATCTGCCACTCTTCAATTTCTCTAGGTCCCATGAGAACCACCCTCACCTCTCAAGTAGTGGGATCCTCCATCATATCCTGATCTTTTTACCTCCATGGCTATAACCTCTATCACTCCTCCTGCCTTATATCCATTTACTCCAACCACTACCTCCATATCCACCAACACCTTATCCCCATCATTAGGATAACTCCTCCACCTTCTATCATAGATTTATTTTTAGTATCCATGTTAAAGTTCAACCCATTCTAGTTTAGGTTTAGTAGGTTTATGGTAGTTTAATTTAGATTAGGAGTTTAAGGCACAGGGTTTAGTGATTAGGTTTAGGTAGGTTAAGGATTTAAGTGGAGAGGGAGGATTAGGTAGAGTTTAGGTTAGTTTAATGAGAGTGGTAGTTTAGTTTAGAGTTTAGGGTTTAGGTTTAGTTGTGGTAGGGTTAGTTTAGGGTTTAGGATTTAGGGTGGGGTTTGGGTTTAGGGTTTAGGGTTTTTAGGTTTAGGGTTTTGTTTAGGTTTAGGGTTTAGTGTTTAGGGTTTAGGTTTTAGGGTTTAGGGTTATGTTAAGGTTTAGGTTTTAGGGTTTAGGGGTTTATGGTTTAGGTTTTAGATTTATGGTTTAAGTTTTAATTTAGGTTTAGAGTTTATGGTTTAGGTTTAGGTTTTAAAGATTTTATTAATAGAGAACAACTTCATATTCAACATTTCTTCTTTTTAATTTCATCAACCAAGTAGCACCCCATATTTTCTAAGACACAAGCGATGACATACACCAAAAATCAGCACTCATAGGGAAAATCAATAACCAAGATAAGTATAACCATCTCTATTATAAAGACACAGCCCATAAGTAGATTAGATCTAGTTCTTTTCCATCGAACCACCCTCCTCGAGTAGTGGATCCGCCATCATATCCTAATCTCTTTATCACCACCGTTGTAACCTCCATCTCTCCTCTCCTATAACCACTATGCTAACCATAACCTCGATATCCACTAGCACCTCCTGATCCCTCACCACCACTGTGATAATCATCACATCCGCCTTTGCCTCCCCCGATAGATCTAGACTGAGCCTAGTTGACGGTGATGTTTCTACTATCAAGGCTCTACCCATTCTTAGGGTTTAGGGATTTAGTGTTTAGGGTTTTGGGTTTTAGGGTTTAGGGTTTGTTTAGGGTTTAGGGTTTATGGTTTAGGTGGTTTAATTTTAGGGCTTGTGGGTTTTTTTATTGGGTTTAGGTTTGTGGGTTTAGGGTTTAGGTAGGGTAGTTTAGGGTTTTAGGGTTTTGGCTTTAGGAGTAGGTCAGTTGTATTTAGAGTTTGGTTTTATTTTAGGGTTAGTTTAGGGTCAGGTTTAAGATTTTAGTTTAGGTTTTAAATTAAGTAAACTAGTAGTTTTGGTTATTTAGTTTATTTATTTTATTTTGTTTATTTGACTTATTATTTTATTTTTATTTAGGTTTATTTTTTTTTATTTAGTTTAGGTTTTATTTTTGTTTATCTTTTGTTTATTTTTTATGAGTTTATTTTATTTTATAGTAGGTTTATTTTACTTTACAAAGTTTAGGTTTATGTTTTAGGTTTTATTTTTATTTTAGGTTTTATTTTAATAGGTTTAGGTTTAATTTTTAGTTGAGTTTTATATTTATTTTATTTTATAGGTTTTTGTTTAACTTTTATTTTTTGGCTTTTATTTTATTTTTGTATGTTTAGTTTGCAAGTTTTTATTTTACATTTATTTTAGGTTTAGGTTTATTTTTAGTTTATTTTATTTTATTTAGTTTAGGTTTAGGATTTTATTTATTTTAGTTTAGTTTATTTTAGATTAGGTTTAGTTTATTTTTGTTTTTATTTTATTTTAGGTTTAGGTTTATTTAGGTTTTACTTTTATTTTATTTAATCTTGGTTTTATTTTTAGGTTTATTTTAGGTTTAGGTTTTATTTTATTTTATTTTATTTTATTTATTTTTATTTAGTTTTTATTTATTTTAGTTTAGTTTAGGTTTTATTTATTTTATTTTATTTTAGTTTATTTTTATTTTATTTTATTTTAGGTTTAGGTTTATGTTTTAGTTTAGGTTTGTATTTTTAAATCTATTTTATTTAGGTTTTGGTTTTTTTTAATTTATTTTCAATTTTATTTATTAGTTTTTATTTTATTTATTTTATTTTTATTAAGGATTTTTATATTTAATTTTAAGTTTATTTTAGTTTAGGTCAGGTTTTATTTATTTATAGGGAGTTGTAGGCCCAGGCCCAGTGGCCCAGGAGGGCCCAAAGCCCAGTTTAGGGTGTAAGGTTTAGGGTTTGGCTTAGGGTTTTAGGGATTAGGCCTAGGGTTTTGGCCTGGGTTTAGGGTTTGGGCTAGGGTTTAGGTCAGTGGGTCAGTGGCTCAGGTTTGTGGCCTGGGCCTGTGGCTCTGGGTAGGGTCTTGTGGCTCAGGTCAGGGTCATTTGGGCCTAGGGCCTGTGGCTCAGTTAGGGTTTAGGTGGGTGGCTAGAGTTTAGGATTAGGGTTAGGGTTTTAGGTTTTAAAAAAACCAAGTAAAAAGTTTAGGCTTTTTTTATTTTATTTATTTTTTATTTTATTTTTTATTTTTTATTTTGTTTTAGGTTTATATATACTTTTATTTAGTTTAGTTTATTTATTTTAGGTTTCTTTATTTTAGTTTAGGTTTTTAATTTTAGTTTATTTTTAGGTTTTATTTATTAGTTTATTATTTTTATTTTATTTTATGGTTTATTTTATCTATATTTTAAGTTTAGATTTTGATTTTATTTTATTTTAGGAGTAGGTTTTAGTTTTATTAGTTTATTTTTTAAGTTTTATTTTAGTTTAGATTAGTTTTATTTTTATTTTTTTTAGGTTAATGTTTTGGTTTATTTATTTTATTTTATTTTATCTTTATATATCTTATGTTTATGTTTATTTTATTTTAGTTTAAGTTTTATTTATTTTATTTTAGTTTATTTTATTAAATTATTTTATTTTATTTTAGGTTTTATTTTAGGTTTATTTTATTTTATTTATTTATTTTATCTTATTTAGGTTTAGATTTTTTATTTTATTTTTTATTTAGTTTTTAGTTTTAGTTGTGGTTTAGGTAGTTAGTGGCCAGGGTTTGGTTAGGGTTTAGGGTCTTAGGCCTTTAGGCCATCAGTAGGGCTCAGTGGTAATGTCTCAAGGCCTAGGGTTTTGCTTTCAGTGATCAAGACTTGTTTAGGCCAGGGTCATCTTAGGTGGGTCATAATTTAGGGCCTGCCCAGAGTGGGCTGGCCTAGGCTCAGAGTTCTTAGAGTTAGGTCAGTTTAGGTGGCTAGTGGCAAGTGCAGTGGCTCAGCCTGTAGGGCCCAGGTCAGTTTTGTGGCTCAGGTTTGGGTAGGATCAGGAGGCCTCAGTTTGTGCTCAGATCAGGGTCTGGGGCCTGGGTCAGTCAGGGCCTGGGCTCAGGTCAGCCAGTTGTGGCCTGGGTTTAGTGTGGCCTGGATCTAGGTCAGTGGCTCAGGAGGTTTTAGTGTTTTAGGTTTTGGTTTAGGGCTCCAGATGGGTTAGTTAGGGCCTAAGATTTGGGGTTAGGTTTAGGGTTTAGGGTGGCCAGGTTTAGATAGGGTTAGTCACTAGTGACGTTAGTTTGTTTATTTATTTATTTATAAATTAAGCAAACCATATGTTTAAATTTATTTAATTTATTTATTTTATTTTATTTTGATTTAGTTTATTTTATTTTTATTTTGTTTATTTATTTTGTTTTATTTATTTTGTTTATTTTTTAGGTTTAGGTTTTATTTTAGGTTTTTTTTTTTAGTTTTATTTTATTTTTATTTATTTTTAGGTTTAGGTTTTATTTTTAGGTTTAGGTTTTAAGTTTTAATTTAGATTTATTTTTTAGGTTTTTTTTTTTAGGTTTATTTAGTTTAGTTTATTATTTATTATTTAGGTTTAGTTTTAGGTTTTATTTATTTATTATTTTTTAGTTTAGGTTTTTATTTTATTTTATTTTATAGTTTAGTTTAGTAGGTTTTATTTAGATTTATTTTAGGTTTAGATTTTATTTAGTTTATTTTATTATTTTGTTTATTTTATTTTTATTTTATGTTTAATTTTATTTTATTTAGGTTTTTAATTGTTTGATTTATTTTATTTTTTAGTTTAATCTAGGTTTTTTGTTTATTTATTTTATTTTATTTTATTAGTTTATTTTTATTTTATTTTAGGTTTAGGTTTAGTAGGTTATTTTATTTTATTATTATTAGGATCAGGTTTATTTATTAGTATTTAGTTTAGGTGGATCAGGTCAGGGTCTAGGATTTTGGCTCAGTTTTGCCTGGGATAGGGCTGGTTTGGGTTTAGTCATGATTTAGGGCTCTTTAGGCCTGGGGTTTCCTGTGCCCAGCTCAGTTTTAGCTCCAGTTTAGGTCAGTTTTTCCTAGCCAGGGTCTGGTTATGGCCTTACTCAGGGCCTGATTCAGGATTTTAGTTTAGTGGCCTGGGCCCAGTTTTCCCAGTCAGAGGGCCTGTGGTTTAGTTTCTGCTAAGGCCTGGCAGTGGCCTAGGGCCCATGGTGGCTCAGCCTTAGATCTTAGGGTCTCCCAGGCAGGGCATCAGTGCCAGAGCCTGTGGCCTGTGGCTCAGGGCCTTTGGCCCAGTGGCCTTTTCCAGTGGCTCAGGGCCCAGGGCAGGCTCAGGATCTTGAGGCCCAGGGCCCAGGGCTCAGGCCCAGAGCCTGGGGCAGCAGGCCCAGGATCTTGAGCCCAGTGGAGCCCAAAGATCCAGGTCAGGGCCAGTGGCTCAGGGCCTTTAGGGTTAGGGCCCAGGGCCCAGTCAGGTCTAGAGGCCTAGGGCCCAGGGCAGAGGATTACAGGTAGGGTTTTAAGTTGGTAGGTCAGGGTTTTTTATTTTATTATTTTAATTTTAATTTTTTAATTAAGCAAACAAGTTGGTTTAAGCATATAATTTATTTTATTTATTTAATTTATTTTATTTTTTGATTTAGGTTTATTATTTTTATTTAGTTTACTTCATTTATTTTAGGTTTATTTATTTTAGTTTAGGTTATTTTATTTTAGCTTATTTTTTGTGGTCTAGTTTAGTTTTATTTTAGTTTAGTTTTATTTTTATTTTATTTTTTAGATTTAGGTTTTACTTTTTATTTTAAGTTTAAGTTTGGGTTTTAGATTTTTATTTTAGGTTTATTTCTAGGTTTTATTTTTTGTTTAGGTTTAGGTTTATTTTTAGTTTATTTTATTTTATATAGTTTAGGTTTAGGTTTAGGTTTTATTTATTTTAGTTTAGTTTATTTTTGTGTATGTTTACTTTTATTTTATCTTTATTTTAGGTTTAATTTTTTTTTAGTTTAGGGTTCAGGTTTTATTTTTTATTTATTTTTAAGTTTTATTTTTAGGTTTATTATTTATGTTTAGGTTTTTATTTAGTTTATATTTTATTTTATTTTATGTCTATTTTATTATTATTTTAGGATTTGTTTTTCCTTGATTTATGTTTTTCTTAATTTAGTTTAGATTTTTATTTATTTTACTTTAATTTAGCTTTTTTTATTTAATTTATTTTCTTTTGAGGATTAGGTTTAGGTTTTTTTTTAGTTTATGTTTATATTCTATTTTATTTTTCTTATTATATTTTGGTTTAAGTTTTATTTATCATAGGTTTTATTTAGTTTAGGTTCAGGTTTTAGCTTTAGTTTAGTAGGGTAGGGTGTGGTTTGGGGCCCAGGGTAGGTGGGGATCTTTTGGGCCTACCCAGTAGGTCATTGTGATCAGGGTTGTGTTTAGGGCCTAGGGCCTAGGGTTTAGGGCCTAGGTGTCCCAAGTGTTAGGGTTTAGGGTTTTTAGTCTGGTTTGGGTTTAGCTTTTATTTTTGTTTATTTTAGGTTTAGTTTAGGTTTATGCTTATTTTAGTTTGGTTTAATTATTTAGGTTTAGGTTTTTTATTTTGGAAAGTTTAGGTTTAGGTCAGGTTTAAGGGTTAGGTTTATTTTTAGTTAGGTAGGTTAATTAGTTTATTTATTTAATAGTTTAGGTTAGGATTAGGTTTATCTTAGTAGAGTTTATTTAAAAACATTTTATTTTTTTATTTTAGTTTTTTTTCTTTATTTAGGGTTTAGGTTTTATTTTTTTTATTTATTTTAGGATTTATTTTTGACATTTTTATTTAGGTTTTTTATTTAATTTTATTTTATTTTATTTTAGGTTTATTTTAATTTTATTTTATATTTAATTATTTAGGTTTATTAGGTTTATTTTATTTTAGTTAGTTTAGGTTTTATTTATTTGTCTTTAATTAGTTATAGTTCATTTATTTTGGGTAGGTTTTAGTGTGAATTTTAAAATTTTATATATTAGTTTTGGTTTTTTTTTATTTATGTTATTTTTAGGTTTTATTTAGTTTTAGATTTAGCTTTGTGGTTTTAGGTTTAGTTTAGGGTTTAGGGGTTTAGGGTTTAGGCTTTAGTTTTAGGTTTAGTTTAGGGTTTTAGGGTTTAGTGTTTGGGAGGTCAGTAAGGTCATTAGGCCCAGGGCTCAGCTCAGGAGTCAGGATCCAGTAGGATGATAGGCCCAGGGATTTGGGGAAGGATAGGGCCCAGGATAAGCAGGATTAGAGGGCCTAGGGCCCAGGGCCCAGGGCCCAGGGTTTTAATTTTGGGTATAGCAGTTAGAGCCCATAGTTTATTTTGCCAGGATCTTTAATTTATATTTTAGAGGATTTATTTTATTATTTAGTTTATTAATGTTAGGTTTAGATTGTGGATGATTGTATTTAGGTTTAGGATAGTTTAGGGTTAGGGTTTAGGAGGGTTTAGAGTTTGGGGTTTAATGTTTTTTTTTGGTTTAGGGAGGGTTTGAAGCTTTTTAGGGTTTATTTAGGGTTCTGGTTTAGTTTAGGTTTTAGGTTTAGGGTTCAGGTTTAACTTTAGGGTTTAGGGTTTTTGGTTTATTTTTAAAAGAGAACAAATTTAGATTCAACATTTCTTCTTTTCGATTTCATCAACCAAGTAACAAACTAGGGAAGTGAGGTAATCAAATGACCTCCTTGGGGCTACACCTCATGTTCCCGGGATGTCCAGACTATATACCAATTACCATGCAATCTTATATAATTCAACAGATGAATAGAGGAAAGTGAACTCAACATCCATACACTTAAACTATAAGCACATGCATTTCTTATGTATTTATAACCAGCATCATAACACATATTATTATTCATTTATAAGCTTTTGAAAAATACATTTGGATTTAATACTAATATTAGTCACGCATATATTAAATTAAATCAACACATTTTACATAAACGAAATCCCTTTATTTTACTTGATTTTGAAAAGATGGATGAATTCAAATGACATACTAAATTTAACTTGATTGGAAAGAGGACAACCAAATATAAGCATGTGATTCATTCAACCAAACTAATTCTTAAGGACAATCAAATCAAATAAGATTATTTAAAGAAAACTAAAGCATCTTTATTAATTAAGTTTTGATTTTATTTGATTTAAAAGGAGAAGATAAATCATCAGGTTGTTTTAAACCCATTCCACATTAGTGATTTGATTTTGCTGGAATGTAATTAAGTTGATTTTATGGATATTAAGTTGAACCCTTAATTAGTTGAATTAATTTACTAATGTCACCTTAAAGTAATTAACTAATTATGCCAACATGATATACATGGAAAATAAACTTGTAATGGATTTGTCACACATGTAATTGGCTCAAGATTAATAGTTAATTAGATTAAGGGACTTAATTAATTACTCGTATGGTTTTCTCACACATGTGAACTAACCATAATTTCATTAAACTCCTTTAGGTTATTAAATAACTAAAGATCGCCATGATTTAATTAATTAAGATCATGATTATGATTTCAATTTGATTTAATTGATTAGTTAAATCTAATTTCATTTTAAGAAAAGGTGAAATGAACCAGGAAAGGTCCCAACCCTATTCCTTAGCTCAATTTACTATTGAACAATAATTTAAAAAAAATTAACCAATTTTTATTGTTCATTAATTAATCATTAATTAAAAGAGTTAATTTAATTAGTAAATTTTTTTAATTAAGTGAGCAATAAATCCCAACAAAATCATAGGAGGTAGAGGTCAACCCATTAAATTAACCCACAAAATTTGGGATTAATTGCTCAAGTAATTAAAAAGTAATTAAGCTAAATAATTTTGTAATTAAACTTTTATTATTATTCAAAATTAGTTAAGATCATTTTTAATTAATATCTAAAAATACTTTTAAATGAGTATTTATTTACATTTTTTATTTCTATGATTTGTTTATTATTTTAGAAGTTTCAGTATTAAAATGATTAATTGGTCTAATTAAAGTCAATCATATTATTAGTGGTTTTAAGCCATGTGCCTTCCAAGGGAGCCATGGGATTTACTTAAAACTCAATTTAGCACCCACGCGGGCAAAGGTGGACACGCTTTCATCTATCATTCACCTGATCTAAGATTGACAAATTGAAATCCCACAAATTAATAGAGTTAAATCAAATCCATCAAGCATATCTAATCATTTGTCATTGATCATGAATGGAGATGATCAATCACTTGAGTGAGGGAGAATGGAGTCTATCTGCCATTGCTCACTTGATCTGAGCTTACTCCAGCATAGACTAAGCAGGTCAATTGGGACCATTCAAGCTTTGGTCAAGTTCAACAATCAATTTGGAATGAACTTGAGCCATTTGGTTGTAATCAATTTGGTTTATATTTTAATTTGACCCAATTTGGTTTTTTATTTCAATTTGGGTCAACTTGGGTCAAGAGGACTAATTGGGTTTGGTTTGACTCAATTGAAGGTCAAGTCATATTCAAATATTTATTTTGATTTGTTATGAATCATTAGTTTGGGAGGGCATAGGTTGCAATTTGGCTAGTTTGGATTCATATGGGTTAAGGGGTTGACTCAAATGACCAAGTTGACTTGGTTTGACCTAATTTTTGATAATTGATCAACTTAGGGTGATCAATAATCATGATGGGAGGTTTAGATAGGCTTGGTTCACTCCAATTTGGGTAGGATTAGAACTTGGCTCAAATAGGTTAAATTGGCCACTTTGGGTCAAGTGGACCAATTGGGTTTAGTTGGCTTAATTTTCGGTTGAGTTTGACTTAGTTGTATTTTATATGGATTTGGGATTGATATATAATTTCAATTACAATTGGCTTGGGTTCAAATGGGTTTTGGTTCATTTGAACATTTCAAGTGAAAAGGGTTAAGTTGGGTTTGAGTTGGGTTGATTTTGTTTTGGCTTGATAATTGTAGATTTCATTTATATTTGTGAATATGATTGAAGGTATGATTGATTCATGAGAAAATCAATTGAATTTGTCTTTTGGAATGAAGGAATTTGGCTAAGTCCATGGACTTGGGTCAGGTGGCTTAGGTTTGGATTTTGATTTGGTTTGATTTAGTTTTGATGATTTAAATGTATATTTCATTTAAATTTGTGAAGATGATTGAAAATATGATTAATTTGTAAGAAAATCAATTGAGTTTGACTTGATTTGGATTAAGATTTGGCTTAGTCCATGGATAGGTCATTGGCTTAGAAGGGTTTTGATTTAATTTGATTTAGTTTGATTTAGTTTTGATCATTTGAATGTAGATTTGATTTATATTTAGGAAGATGATTGAAGATATAAATTGATTATGAGAAAATCAATTCATTTTGGAATGATTTGATTTGGCATAATCCAAGGATAGGTCATATGGGGTTTCAAGTTTGGATTTGATCATGGGCTTCAATCATTTGGTTTTGGAATTTGGGTTTGGATTTGGATTGAATTTATGTTTGAATTGAACTTGAGGTTTGGTTTGAGAAGGTGAACATGGATTGGGTTTGGGTTGTAGAGTAGGTTGATTATCCTAATCCTAAAGCAAAAGTAATCCTATGGTTAACCTTTCTAAGTCTTTAGCTTAAAGGTTTTTTAATTGCTAGAAGAGTCTTATGACTAAGGATGAATTAGTGTCTAGAAGACTCGTAAGTCTAAGAAGATGATTGAATCAAGACTCTAGAAGTAAAGTCAAGCTTTTTTAATAGTGTTTCCTTAGAGATAAATGATTGGAAGACCGCCAAGTTTCACATTATAGACTATGATACATCTTTCAACGCTTTGCTTGCGAGATCATGGATACAGGAGAACAACATAGTTCCATCCTCTCTACATCAATTTATGAAGTTTGTGAGAGGTGGGATCGTCTACTATGTCAAAGGAGATCTCAAGCCATTTACAGTTCATGAGGTCAGCATATATGAGGATGCTTTACTACCTCCCTCAAAATAAACAAGTCTATTCTCGTGAACTTGGCAAAAGTTTAAAATAAATGAAAAAAAAGAAAAGAAGAAAGAGGAAAAAGAAAAGAGAAAAAATGAAAAAGAAAATATAAGGGAGCGAAATAGACTGAAGAGGAAATGGAACCGACATTAGATTCCACCCACGTTCATTATTCCATTCAAACATATGGGTAGGATGACCACCTCACCGGTAGAGGAAGAGGCAGTCCCTGTGGGTGGAAAACCTCCGTATTGGTCACCCAATAAAATATGTGTCCTAGCTACCAGGAGTACACTTGCTATCCATATATACTTATAATCTAGTTCATAGGATGAGTCTTATATGGGTAGCACACCAACCAACTCTTCTCAGTAGTAGATTTTTTTGGAGGTGACACTTGAACCAGATAGCGAAGAAGACTGATCTCCAAAACAAAGCATTAATGTATCCATGTCTATATGTAAACAGTTAGGCATCAGTTGGGAACCTTAGCTCTAACCCTACTTTAAAAAGTGAGGGTTTGGTAGTTATGAATCTAAGTCATTCACAAGTGTGAAGACTCAGAGGCTTTTTCTGGGAGTATCATCCTCAAGTCAAGAAGTTGATGTAAAACTTGAGGATGATTCATATAAAAATTTAATAGAATTATCTTTTGATTGGTACTTGCATTGTGTGCATAATTTAGAAAAGAATGGGTTAATCCCACATACTTGGTCAAAGAACAGGTGAGACTACTTTGAAAGAATATGGAAGAACAAATACAAAAGCTATCAATCAAGACCGGGACTAGGATTTGGTACATTGAGTCCAATCGATGATGACTATTACTACTTAGTCATCACCATTCATTTGGAATCAGATAGGTTATTTTCAAATCACATTAAATCATATGAGGAGCTATGCTTAGAAACTTCAGATGATCTAAGTGATTTTGAAGTCAAAGATGCACTGCCAGAGTTCAAAGAAGAGATCAAGTCAACCATCGATGAGCTCTAGGAAATCAACTTAAGAATTGATGGAGATCTACATACATCAGTTCTTGTTGAATGAAATTGAAACCAATGACTTAGTTAAGCTATTAACTAAGTTTAAAGACTGCTTTGCATGGAGTAATGAAGAGATGCCTAGATTGGCTTCTGACATTGCGGTACATAAATTAGCAATAGAGCTTACTGCTAACCATATCAAACAAGCTCCTAGATTGATGCAATTAGACATAGAATAACATGTCATTTTTGAAGTCAAGAAACTAATCGATGTTGGCTTCATTTGAGAAAAAAATACTTTACCTGGTTAGCCAGCATCGTCCCAATTAAGAAAATGAATGGCCAAATTCACATATACATTGATTTTAGAGATTTAAATAATGCATGTCCAAAAGATGAATTTCCACTACCAATTCCAGAACTAATGGTGGACATTATCTCATCTCATACAGTCTTCTCTTTCATGAAAGGCTCATCTGGATATTACCAAATAAAGATGGCCCCTGTAGATGAAAGAAACATTACTTTTAGAACCCCGATTGGAATCTATTGCTATAAGGTCATGCCTTTCAGCCTTAAAAATACCAATGCTACATACTAGTGGGCTATGACTTGAATCTTCGACAAACTCATTCATCATCAAGTCGAGTTCTATGTCGATGAACTTGTGGTCAAAAGTAGAGAAAAAGAGGAACATCACTTTGGTTTGAAAATAGTTTTTGAATAATTAAGATAATTTAACCTCAAAATGAACCCGTTGAAGTGTGCATTCGGAGTAGATTCAGGGAAATTCCTTAGATTTTTTGTCTAACACCAAGGAATCAAAATTGATCTGGAGAAGATTAAGATGATATTAGAAATGCCACCCCCTAAAAGTTTAACTCAACTCAGATCATTCCAAGGGTGATTTGTGTATCTAAGATACTTTATATCCAACCTATCAGGAAGATGTCAGCCATTCTCATCACTTGTCAAAAATGATGCCAAGTTCAAGTGGCTTGACAAGTGTGATCATTCCTTTGAAGACATCAAGCATTACCTGATAACATCACTAGCTCTAATAGCCCCTATCCCGGGCAAGCTGCTCATACTTTATATTGCTTTGTTAGATGACTCCCTTGGTGCTTTGTTGGCCCATGCCAATGACAAAGGGAAGGAAAATGCACTCTACTACCTCAGTTATTTTCTGATCCCTGCTGAGGCTAATTATCCACCCATTGAGAAGCATTGCTTATTCTTAATCTTTGCAACCCAAAAGCTACAATAGTACATGCTTCCTCATAAGGTGAAATTAATCTTTATGATCAATTCACTATAGTATCTCATGACATGGATGATGCTATCTGGATGGTAGGAATGATGGTCTATGATCCTCTCGCAGTTTCACATTACATTCGTACCCCTCCATGCGATGAAAAGACAAGTGCTAGTGGATTTCTTAAAGGATTCACATCCCTTAGGATGTAATTAACTATGGAGGCTTGCCTCCATAGGGAACTTAATGAACTCGGCTTCATATAAATCTTACTTTACTTTTCCATGTAAAGTAAGGGAAAGATCGGTATTCAAGACCCACCCATCCGCTTAGAGTCCTTATTAGGTGATTAGGTTTATTATAGGGGGATGATTTCTATCTTTCAAGATAGTGCATCTTTCTTTAATGTCATACTTGATCATTTCAATAAGTACCCTTTAAGATCTGCGTGGTCTCCCACATCTCAAAAATAAATACCATAGATTTTTCTGGCAACTCCGCTAAGGAGGGTTCTTCTCTCCATCTCTAGTAGCAATTATTGTCTCCAAACATCGATAGTGGACTTGTATTTTATATGGGTCCAAGACTATCTTTCTTTCTATTGGCACTTAGCTTATTTCAACCTTAGGTTGAGGTAGCTAACATCTTTGAGGTTTTAAGACCTCACTCCATGTAGGTCTTAAAACCCCTAAGTATAAAAAATTTTAATTAACTAAAGGAGATGACTAAGAATTTAGAACCTCTTTACCATTCTCTTGGTGAGGCAAGGTTCATCTCATACTTAAGAAAATAAACTATTTGCAAAAAATATATACTTTCAAAAAGCATTTCTCAAATTAAAATTCACATGACAAAATATTTACATTTAAAGATAACCAAACCTCATGCAACAATATCCATGATTGTTGCATGGAGGTTCTTTTAAAAATTTAAAATCAAATAATTTTAAAATCATTTTTCCAAAAGCACAAATATCAAAATAGTAATCTCTATTCAACACACCTAAACTTGTTGAATGTATATTTTATTTTCAAACAAGATCATTACAGGAAGATGAAATTTCATTTAGCACATCCTACATGTGCTAAGTTGAAATTTCTATTTTCAAAAGCAACATCACACACAAATATCCCATCTTTGAAAATCAAAAAGAAAAATATAATTGATTTCTATTTAACATACCTTAATTTGTTAAATAGAAGTCCCATTTTTCAAAATCACTAAACACTAAAACACATTTGAATTTAATTTGACATAACCAAATTTGTCAAATGAGAATTTCCTTTTTCAAAATCAAAGTCAAATTGTACCTTACTTAACATACCCACATTTGCTAACTAGAGCTCCCTTTTTAAAATCACAAATAAATCAAAAACACGTGAACTCCATTTGACATACCCAAATTTGTCAAATGAGAGTCCCACCTTTTCAAAATTGAAATCAAATTGAACTTTATTTAACATACCACATTTGTTAAATAGAAGTTCTCCTCTTCAACAAAACAAACTCATCAAACACACTTGATCCTTACTTAACATACCAAATTTTTTAAGAGTCTCATTTTTCAAAATCAATTCAAAATACATCAAACACATTAGGCTTCACTTTGCATACCTAAATTTGCTAAGTAAGGATACCATTTTCAAATCTAATTCAACAAAATCAAATAGGTGACACACATCATTGTAAATAGCAAAAATACTTTCAAAAATTATTTTCAAACAGGCACTTGAATCTCATTTAGCATGCATAAATTTGCTAAGTGAAGATTTTAAAAACAAATCCAAAATAAAGTAAATTGTCCCTCCATTTAACATACCCAAATTTATTAAATGAGGGTTCCAAAAATAAAATCAAATTCAAATGTGAACCAATGGAATCATCAATTAAGAGCCTCTCCAAAATATTTGAACCCCATTCAACATACCCAAATTTGTTGAATGTGGGTCCTAAATTTAAATCAAATTCAAAGTCTCTCGTCCAAAAAAGAAATCCAAAATCTCTCCAATATTGGAACCACATCTAGCATATGTGAATTTATTAAATGAGGCTTCCAATTCAACAATCAAATCAAGTTAACAATTCAAATCAACAACATTCAAGCAAAAGTCTGATATGGTTTTCTTTCCATCAATGCAGAAATTCTAGCCCTTACAACCATCAATAGAAATGAGGTGGCAGGCAAGAAGCCACTTCTTCAGTTTGACCTACAGTCTATTTGAGGTTCCCTAACTAAAGGAGAAAGACCATAAAAGTTCCTTCAAGAGCCAAGAATAAGATCAATAAAGATTTTTAAATATGTCTTATTCATTCTAGATAAGTATGACTCAAATGATTTGAATCCTAATTCCCAAAAGAAGACAACTCTCAAAATGACAATCATAATAATGATCGTAATCCATAAAATAGTAGCACCGATGGACTTGATGTCTTTAAGGATTCCAACTCGGGTAGAGATACCCCCATCCTAAACTTTTGTGGTGTCACTATCGATAAAGAGTTAGAATCATCAAATGTAATAGAAGAATTTTTTGGCACCATAAATGAGTCGGTAGACATCAATTCTACCTCATTTTTAGAAGATATCATAGAAGCCAATTGTTGTAGTGGCAGGGTCCAACCACTTTGATCAACACCAAAGGAAGAAGCAAACCAGTCATTGGAAATAATCAAATTCTAAATCCTTCTTAAGATACACCTCACAATCCAAAATAAGGGCATCAAACTATTCTAAAGGTTAATCTTAAGGTCCTAAACCACCCTGGAAGGTTGGCCGCTAAGCTAAAATAATGAGTGCACCCTCACCTTCTCTAAGGAGATAGAGGAGTGTTTGATTGGAACTTAACATGATTCTTTATTGCACAGTTAGTGGAAACCTCTTCAAGTCATACTCGACATAAACCATCCTATGGAAAGGAAAGACAAGCAATCCCCTCCAGAGAACCCAATATAAACAAAGGCTCAAAAAAAGGAGAGAAAGAAGAAAATGAAACAAAAAGAAAAAAGAATGAAAACCAAAAATGAAAAAAATGAATCAAAAAAAGTGATGAAGAGAAAAAAAGAAGAAAAGAGAAGAAGTAAAGCACCAATAATACAAATTAATTTAGAATCTAAAGGATAAATCATGTGTACGAGGTGTAAATTCAAAGAAAAGGAGAGAAAAAAAATATACGAAATAAATTTTGAGTCTACTTTTGACATTTCTTTAGAGTAGATAACAGTAAAATAAAAAGTTCTAAAAGCATAATTTATGATTGATATGACTAGAAACTTAGTGGTTATGATATCACATTGGCTCTAATTTTACTATCTCATGATATTATTATTGGAATGATTGGAAGTTAAGACTTGCTCCTAACCTCTAACTATATTATATATATATATATATATATATATATATATATATATATATATATATATATATATATATATATTATGAGATATCAAATTTCCACTTCATCTCTTTATTCATGCTTGAAAGTGGATTCAACAGTTGTAGATAAACCTTCAAATAAAGTAATAAAATCATGTTTTTCCTAGTCTACCTACTTTGCTTAAAGAATTTTGAAGACTTTCAAGTACATGATACACTCCCTAAAGTTGAGAAGAAAATTATATCATCAACCATTGAGTTTTAAGAGATTAACCTGAGAACATAAAGGTAGTCCACCCACCCTACCAAAATCCATATATGATAAGTCAGAAAGAAAATGTCAATGACTTGGTTAGGTTACTTTTGTAGTTTAAGGACTTCTTTACCTAAGACCATAATGAAGTGCCCAATACATCTCTAAAGGTAGTAGCCTACAAAATCAAAATTGAACTTATTGCTATTCCTACTTTGCAAACTTTTTATGCAAACATTTGCACCAAGAAGAAGATCAAAGTTTGAATTCAACCTTATTGAAGAAGAAAGATGCGATCATGATTACCCAACATTATGCCCAGTCAAAAGAAAGGACCTTCAAATCTGCACATACGTTAATTCTAAAGATTTTCATTAGGCATTTCATGAAGATGAATCCACATTACCTATTTCAAATTTAACAACAAACATAGCCTCTTTACATGTAGTCTCCTCATTCGAGGATGGGTCAAATGACGCTAGAGGATGAGAGGTCGTTTACAATTATAATTTCCATTAGAATTTACCACAATAAGGTCATGCCTTTCTCTAGTCACCAGGGTTAAAGAAAAAGGAAGACCATCTTTATGATCTGAGTAGTTTTCTTTGATTGGTTATGATGAAGTTGAATCTTCTAAAGTATACATTTAGGATGACATTAGGGGAGTTTCTAAGGCTTGTAGTAAAGCATGATGGGATAACAAGGATTGATCTAAAAGAGATTAAAGTGATATTAGAGATGCATCCTCCAAGATTCTACTTTACAGAAGAGAGACTTCAATTAATGTTGAATATAGATGGTTTAAACTCTTTTAAAGTTAGTCTATCTCAAAACATTTCAAATCATGATTCTACTTTTGATCGTTGAAAAGCATAGCATACTTACATCCTCCTGACATTTTTTCTCCTTCGACTAGCCATCGTGAACTGACTTGGTCGAGTAGAGGATTAGGGTAAGTCCCCCAGTGGCACTTTTCTTCCTAACTACTTCAAGTTTGGGTCCAATCCTTCTTTATGACTCCCTACTTAGTAGTCGCCCTTAGATCAGGTTTAACTTATTATGCCATCAATGGGTCACCCCAACGGTTGTTCCTCTCTTTGAAATATGTAAGTCTGCTATACTTTCCTCTTAAGCACAGTTGTTGCACACTGACGGGTGGCCCTAAGTTAGATAGCACCTGTTGAGCCAAAGATAGACTATTCCTGTAATCAGATCCACTTTAGGGAGATATAAGTCTACATGCCTTCTTCTTAGACTGATTCCTCACACCGATGGCCACCGTAGGCTGGTTGGTGTTCGCTCTGCTGACAATGACGCACTTGGTGGATACACTACTCATGGTAGATATAAGTTTGCTACGCTTTGTCCTTAAGTTGGCCACCGTACACCTACAGGCTTTCTTATTTATAAGGTTCAGGATAATGCTCTTAGTGGCAACTCCCATGTGGGCACTCTGTTTGGATCACATCCTTTGCAACCTCATTTAAACACTACTCGAGTTACTACTGGATTGGACAGTCCCCCTTTCCTAGTAACCACCCTTGTGGTTGGAGATTTTGTTCTATGGATCGAGATTCTCGCCGGTCCAAGAATAGATAGGTCCATGCCGATATAGCTTCTGAGGTCCCTCACACAATAATAGGGTCCATAATAAGAAAAAAATTAATTTTTTTCTTGTGAATTTGGAATTAATGCCCCCAGTGGCACCTTTCCGAAGTAGGCATCCTATCTTTAGAGCAGTGTTAGTAAAACTCCCTATAGGAATCGCCTGACTACTCATGAGTTGAGATAAGTCTCCCACGACACTCTCTCAATAATCACCCTTAGGTCGGGTTTAATCTATTCTGCCACCAATAGGTTACCCTAGCGATCGTCCTGGCTTTGGAAGATGTAAGTCTGCTACTCATTCTTTCCAAAGATAACTTGCACACTAATGGGTAGCTAGGTCATTGATTTATTGCGCATCCAACCGGTCACCCCGTTGTTCCTTGTTTTGAGATGTAAGTTGCCACGCACCAAAGATAGTCGCTAATCAAAGGCACCCCTTATGTTGGATAGTCTTACACTTTGGCCGGTAGACTACCCCTTTGGATCGATAAATTTGAGATAAGCCAAGGATGACATAGCCCCTTTTCAATGCTATCCATCGCACACCAACGAGATCCACCAAATGAAAGTAAAAAAAAATGAAAATGAACTAAATCAAATTAAAACAAATCAATGAAATTAATAAAATTAATTTTGACTATTTTTGAGTTGACATAAGTCCCCCAGCGGCATTCACTCAGTATTCGTCCCTAGGTCGGGTTCGATTTGTTGTGGATCCAATAGATCACCCTAGAAGTTGCTTTAAAAAATATAAGTCTACTATGCTTTCTTCCTAAGTACAGTCGTTGCACACTAATAGGTAACCCCTTTGGCTAGATAGTCCTACCTTATTGTTGGTAGACTATCCCTTTGGATTTGTAAATCTGAGATAGGTTAAGGCCGACTTAGCCCCTTCTTAGTGGGTCCATCGCACACTGACAAAGTCCATAACAAACTAAATTAGAAACCAACCTTCCTAGTGGAGTAAAATTAAAACATATCGAACAAACTAAATTTCCTTTCAGTGAGGCACAAATCAAATTAATCTCCCCAACGGAGCCATAAGAAATACCATCAAATCTTATCCCTAGCGGATAGCCCAAACCTGCTTCCCTTGTGGAAGGTTCACATTCCCAATCCCTAGTAGATTATAGACTCTTATTCCAAGTGGATACACACCCAAACAAATCATACTCACAATAAAACTCAAATTCATATCCTAAGTGGATAGCTTAAACATGCTCATCAAGTGGAAGGTTCATATACTCAATCCCCCGTGGATTCCATCTGGCTCTCTTATTCCCTTGGCATAAATAAAGCTACTTTGCACTAAGATCCTGATTCTATCAATCTTTTAGGTTTAGGTATAGATCATTTCCAATAGTGTTTATGGTCTTTTGGACATTGTCATCATTCTCAATGAATGTGTGTGCCTTGTCAAACACACCTATTGGTTTTTTTGTTGACCTCACTTTTTGGAGTGAGTTCTCAATTTCCTCTTATTATACCTATGAATGTTATAGGCATTAAGGTTTTCTTAATCATAAATTTCTTCTAGAGAGTAGGTGAACACTTAACCTAAGCCTAGAGACTTATAAGGGTTAATAGATTAGCCATGCCTTGGGGACTTAGGAAAATCGCACAATAGCCTAAACCCAATCCATGTACACCTTCTTAAATTTAATTCAAATCCAAATTACCAACCAAACCTCAAACTCTTTCAAATCCAAATCCAAGTCCAAACTCAATTCCAAATGATTGAAACCAAAGATCAAATCTAAACTTGAAATCTTTCCTGCCGCTTAATCAACCTTCATGAACTAAGCCAAATTTCCATCAAATTCAATCCAAACTCAATTGATTTTCTTATAAATAAATTCGTCCTTCAGTTATCTTCTCAAATATAAATGAAATATAAATTCAATTAGCCAAAACCAAATCCAAAATCAAATTGAAACCCAATTTAAACCCTTTAAGCCATTTCTTTGAACATGGCCAAAACCCATCTAAATCAAGCCAAAATCAATGGATTTTCTTTGAATCAATCATTCCTTCAATCATCTATCAAAATATAAATGAAACCTATAATCATCCAGTCAAACCAAAATCAACCCAAGTCAAACCCAACCTAACCCATTTGACTTGAAATATTCAAATGAACGAATATTCATTTGAATCCAAACCAATTGCAATTGGATTTATATATCAATCTCAAATCAATATATAAATTGAACTAAATCAAACTCAACCCAAAATCAAGCCAACTAAATCCAATTGCTTCACTTGACCTAAAGTGGCCAATTTGACCTACATGAACCAAAATATAATTCAATCCAAATCAAAGTGAATTAAGCTAATACAAACTTCATGTCATGATTGTTGATCACACTAGGATGATCAATTAATATAAATTAGGTCAAACCAAGTCAACCTAGCCCATTGACCAAGTCAACCATTTAGCCTATATGAACCCAAATTAGCCAAATTGCAACCTAAGCCAAATCCTTTGAAACCAATGATTCAAATTAATCCAAAAATCAACATTTAATCATGACTTGACCTTCAATTGAGTCAAACCTAGCCCAATTGGTCCTCTTGACCCAAGTTGACCCAAATTGATAAAAAGGGTCAAATTATACTAAACTCAAATTAAATTAATCCAAAGCATACAATCCTCTCGCAATAGTCATATGAACTTGACCTAACCCTTGGTTTGACCCAATTGGAGCAATTAGTCAACCTAATCTAATTTAACCCTGGGTCAAATTGAGACAAACCTAATCAAATGAACTCCAAATGACATGAAATTTGGTCCAACTTTTTGACTCATTTCAAATTAATCCAAATCAAATATCAAATGACCACTAAAGGTATCACATAAGATAAAACACCAATGTAAATGATCTTTGCTCTTTCATGGCTACTTGACACTCATCCATTGGTCCACCTAGGCTCCAAGGACACTATCCAACATGACCAAAGAGGTGGTTGGGTCAGCCATGACTTATGGAGAGGTGAAATTAGCTCCCCTCCCCCCATTAAAACACTTGGCATGATGGACCTCCACTTCCCTTTGTTAGGATGCCCACTTATCCTTTATAGCAACCACGTCCCATGCCTTGGGCAACCAAACTAAGCCACCTAAGGAGAATCCCAACTACCCCCAAGGACACCATTGGAGCCAAAAAATCACCATGAATGAGGTGATTTTCGTTGCAGACAAAAATAAAAGGAAAAATCTCTTCCTCACACACTCATTTCACTCTCCTAGAGCTCCCAAGCCAACTAGCAATGATTCCCACTTAGTTTTTGAGCAAAAGGCATCAAAATAAAGTGAATTTTGGTGAGGAAGTAGCGGCCATTGGTGGATACATTATTCTGAAGTGAACCAAGAGCCCGAACCCATTCCAAAGCATCTTCTTACACTCAAGAGTGCACTCGGATCTTCATCATCATCAAAAATCCTCCCAGGTGAGATAATTTTCAAAAATCATAGTCAGCATTAGGTTCTTCTATTTGTGATAGTTTTTGGTCAATTTTAGGAATTTCCTTTAGATTACCCTTGCAATTTTTAGTTTACACTATCCCCAAGCATTTGGAGTGATTTTTGGCAAAGATTGCTAGAAAATTATGCTTAAAATGAAGTTTTCCATTCAATATTTTCACAAGAATCACAAAAATCTTGCCTAAAATAATGTTCCATTCACCTCTTTATTGGATTGTAGCATCATCTTTGTGTGGAGATACGATTTGATCATGCATCACGTTTATTGAATTGCGCCTCTCATGCAGATTGGGGGTATCAATTTGGACCCTTCAATTTGGGATCCCTGTCTGCATTCCCAATCTTTTGTTGAGGCGGCACCATGTCGATTGGTGCTCCTCGGCACCAAGTGGTCCAGACGTAGTGTTATTAAGTAAGAAAATCTCTACTTTTTTTAAAATTACTTAAAACACTTGAAACTTAAAAAGATCATAGAGAATAAAATACTTAACTAAAATTTACAAATAAAGGTTTGTTGGATTTATCTTTTCGAGAGGAATCCAATGAAGCCAAGAGCCAAAAATTTTACTAAATATTTTGAGCTTAATTTAACTTTTAGGGAAAATCAACTTTCATTAATTAAATCAAAAAGACACATCATATTGATCTGAAATTTTTAGTGATTAAAATTGAGCATAAAGTCTACTTACCAAAAAATTTCAAGTTAAATAGATTTCTGGATTGGGAGATATTGCATTCCGACTTCAAATAGTTGAAATAAATTAATGGACTTTATAAAAATCATGGAAAATCATTTAAATCAACTAAAACTTTAGAAAATTATAATAAATCATAGAAAAATCATAAAAATGCTAGTAAGAAAATTACTTAAGGCTTAATTTGAGTTTAATTTAAAATTTAATTAAAATCATTTAAATCAACTAAAACTTTAAAGTTATTAGAGGAGATTTAATTAAAATTTATCCCAATTAATTTTGAACAATACTTAAGGCTTAATTTGAGTTTAATTTAAAATTTAATTAGCTTAATTACTCTCTAATTACCTAAGTAATTATTCCCAAACTTTGAGGTTAATTAAATCACCTCTACCTCCCATAATTTTCTTGGGATTCATTTTGGTTAATTAGGTTATCTTAACCTTAATTACTTTCTTAATTAATTAAGCAATTAATTAATATTCTAAATAGTAAGAAAATCATTAATTAAGCTTATTAATTATTATAAAATAGTGATTAGCCTAATCATATTTGTTCCAGGGGATTATGTTTAAGGGGACACATAAAAATAAATATAAATGCTCTCTTTATAGGTTGTTTAAGCCCCTAAGCATAATCCAAGATAGGACAGGTGGGCATGGTTGCCCATGCGCAGGGTGCCAAGTCCAAATTATAAATATAACTGCTTGGGTTGTATGTGTGTTTAGCTAACACTTGTCTTACAAGTGTACTTAGATTTACTTTTCCTATTTTTAATGGAATTTTGTCTTAGGAATTAGGATTAGTGCTATGGGGGATAAGGATGAGCATTGGCTAGAAGGCTTTGTTCTAGGAGGCCATGTGATGCCTTTGAAGTGGAGCAAACCAAATCAAAGAAGGAGGAAGATACATGAAGACATAAAGATTTGATGACCCCATAGCTTTTTTATCATTTATAAATTGCAAATTATTCTTTTATGTACTTGTATAAGGGTAGAGCTCGCTACCCATTTTTCTTTACTCGGCACTAACTGACCGGCCTGTTATTCTTTTGCATTAGATATAAAAATTATTTGATGTTGTGTTTAAAGTGCACAATTAGGATGACATGCTTTTCTTAATTTCTTTATATGTTTGATGTTTGAATGTGTGGCCTTGAATGCGATTAGTCTTTTAGAAAACAAATTAACCTTTCTACCCAACTACAACTCATAACTAAAATTTTAAATAATTAATAACCTCACATAAAGCCTAAGACATAAATCAAGATAATTAAAAGATTTAGCAACCCCTTAGCTAAATGTTGAATGGCCAACAACATGCATATCATATTGTTTCGCTCTTGAAAATATGGGATTTCCATCCTTACACGATAAGGGAATGCTTGACCTATGAGGGCATCCTTTATGTTGAAAACCACCCCCTTCTTGTTGATTTAGCCAACAACATTATTTTATCATGCATCTAGGCATCAAAAACCCAAAGCATTTGTCTAAATGAAGTATCAAAATAAATAAAATTTGAAAAGATTTTGCACTAGACTAAGTTATATGCTCATGCCACTCATGCTCTAGTTTTCTAGGGAGTGGGTTTAAGGACTTTAGTTTCTCTCTAATTAAATAATTTCCAAACTAATTTTGTAAATCATATGACTGACTTCTTTGATTTAGAGTGTAGGAGGTGTTAGCTAGCTGCCATTCCTGGTGATTGTAAGTCCAACAGTCGGGCAATTTATCCTCTCTTATGGAGTTAAACCATATGGCCATTTTTTCTTAGATTTAGGTTGCACTTTGGCTTATGCCAAAGCTCCCAATATTTAAGATCTGAGTGGTTATTTCTTTCTATCTATAAGTACAAATCCTCACCTCTTAGGCATCTCCATAATCTTGTGTTGTCGGATTACAAGTCCTAGCTTTCTAATCAAATGTCTACTTTATCAAAATTGATCTTGTCTTCAATTTCAAAATTACAAAGCCCAATTATAGGATAGGTTGAAATGCTCACTAGGTTTCATAGTATTAAGAGAATTCCTTACTCATTTCCTTTGGGTTTGATAATTAGTCTTCTCCTTGAGTTTTTCCGCTTGATTTTCTAATACAACTAATCTTTTGATAGTCTAGCCTTAGAATCTTTGAAGACTTTAATTGCTACTTTAATTGAGAGTACTCTTAATGGATTCACATCCCTTAGAAAGTAATTAGCTTTGCTGTCTTGCCTCCATAGGGAACTTAATGAACTCAGCTTAATATAAACCATACATTACTTTTCCATGCAAAGTTGGGGAAAGATCGCTAGTACATTCGAAGACCCATCATGCCTTAGGAGTCTTTATTAGGTGATTAGGTCCATCATAGGGTGATGATTTCTATCTTTTGATATAGTGCATCTTTTCTTAATATTGTACTTGATCATTTCAATAAGTACACCCTACGATCTACATGGTGTCCCACATCTCAAACATAAACACCACACACACCAAGTTTTCTAAGACACAAGCAATGAAATAGATAAAAAATGAGCACACATAGAGCAAATCAAAAATCCTAAATAACTAGAACCATCTCTGCTGTAAATATACAGTTCCATAAGTAGCAGATTGGATTGGTCGTCTTTCAATTACTCTAGTTCCCATAAAATCACCTTGGCCTCTCGAGTAGTGAGATCCACCATCATATCCCTGATCTCTCCCTCCTCCACCACCAGGATTGTAACCTTCATCACTCCTCCTGCTTCCATAACCACCACTACTCTGACCATGACCTCCATATCCACCAACACCTCTAAATCCCCCACCACCACTGCAATAATCACCGCCTCTGCCTTTACCAGCACTGCTAGATCTAGACTGAGTCTGGTTGAAGGTGATGTTCATGTCGTCAAGGTTCTGCCCATTCTTAGGGTTTAGGTTTAGGTATAGGTTTATTAGGTTTTAGTTTTTAGGTTAATTTTTTAGTTTATTTAGTTACTTTAAGTTTAGGTTTAGGATTTGGGGTTTAGGGTTTAGGGTTTAGGGTCAAGGTTTAGGTTTTTGGGTTTAGGGTTTAGGGTTTTAGGTTATAGGGTTAGGGTTTAGGGCTTAGGGTTTTGTGTATAGGCTTTAAGGTTTAGGGTTAGTTTGGGGTTTAGGGTTTAAGGTTTAGGGTTTTAGGGTTTAGGGTTTAGAGTTTAGGGTTTAGGGTTTGGGTTTAGGGTTTTGGGTTTAGGGTTTAGTGTTTTTATAGGGAAAATTAGAATTCTATTACCATAAAAGGAAAATATACAATGTCCTTAAAAAGGGTAAAGCTCTAAAATTCTATTGTTCTCAGAGTTATAAGAAACCTAAAGAGCTAAACCCCCATCTAAGTACATTAGAAAATGAAAAGAAAATAAAAGAGAAAATATAACAGTTAAAAAGCATAAGAGAAAAAGACACAGAGTAAGACTAAAATAAATCCTGAAAATAGTAAAAGGATGAGTCAATAGCAGTTCATGATTCCTTTGAGAAAGCAAGATAAGAAATATCCACAACAATAACACTTCGGTTGACTGTGACCATTCCCTCTGTAAAGTTCCAACCTATAATAGAAATCTACAAAACACTACAATGGGAAAAGTCATAGCTAAAAAGGATAAGGACAAAGAGTGGAAATGGAGAGAGGTGAGAAAGAGAAGGCTCTAGCTCAATTTGGATCATCTCAAGGGGAAACAATATATATGAGCATCCAAACTTCATAAATAAGGGTTACAATCATATGTAATGCTACCAACTAGAGAGAAGAGGTGAGTAACATCAAAGCCATCATAGCTAGCATACCTGATACAAGCAAACATCCAAGCCCAGCAGTCGATAGAGTTCCAGATCTTGCATAATTAAATAAATAGCAACCGACCAACAACTAGCTAGTAGCCAAACCACAAAAAAAACCATAATAGACATTCATAAAAACTTAGAGAGAGGTTAAAACAAAGTCAGAACACAAACAACAGCCATTATCCAAATATCCATCCAAGCTCCAAACCAGGGAATACTAGAACTAGACATCAACAAGCACCAAACCCATGCTAATTAATAAAGAAACAACTAACAAAACCAAGATAGGTGCCCTCAAGCAAAAGTCCTAGCAAGTAGTAGTCACCAAGCCCAACCATGGTGAGCGACCATAAATGACTAGACATGTCATAATGAAACCATCAGCTAAAGGAAGCATAAGTTGCAGCTAGTGCAAATCACCAAAAGATAAAACAACCACAAAAATGGGACCAAAGGCAGCCGCCAACCACTAGAAACCAAAAATTCCAATCCAAAGGGATCAATAAAGCTTCGGCCATCATAGTAAAAGGCTCTAGCAAATTATCCAAGAAGAAGGAAAAGACTAACAAGAAAAAAAATCAACCAACCATGATTCCAAGGATAACTAAAAGTCCTCCAACCAAACCAGCTATGTAAAATAGCCATAAGGTAACCACTAGAGAATAGCCCATCACAAGTAACCAACAAAGGAAGCATCCCCAGCAGCCTAGAAAAAGTAGAAAACCAACAAAGTACCACACAATAGAGGTCCAAAAGAAGCACAACCACCATAGAAAGGAAATAATAGTAGCTGGCCAGGTCCATCCAAAAAACCAAACTAAAGCAATAAAGACTAATCTGACAAGAAGCATAGTAACAACATAAAACCTACTAAAAAGGCTAATCCTAGGAGAATAACCAAACAGAAAACCAAAGCAAAAGAAAGATCCAGTAATAAATAACAAAAAACTAAGAGGCAACCACCAAAAAAGTAGCTAGGAAACTCTCGAAAAGAAGGCCCATAAAAGCAACAACCAACAGTAGTTCCCACTAGGAAGGCCCTCCATTCAACCATGAAAAACCAACAAAAAGTAATTTGAGTTCAATAGGAGGGCCAACAACTCAACTAGTGCAAAAAGTAGAATAAATCCAGAGTAGAAACCATCTTATCCACTAGCAACCAGAGTAATAAGGCAGAGAAGACAGTAGCCACCAGTCTAAAAAAACCAAGCCAACCCAAGTTGGAAAGATAGGAACCACCTAGTAGCAACCACTAGGCCAACCTAGAAGCAAGAGGTCAAAAACATAACCCAACCCAAAAAAAAGTGAAAATAAGTTTAATGTTTTTGCTTTAGGGTTTAGAGTTTAGGGTTTAGGTTTAGGAGGTTTAGGGTTTAAGGTTTATGTTTTTGTGTTTAGGCTTTAGGGTTTAGGGTTTTTAGCAGGGTTTAGGCTCAGGATCTGGTTTAGGGTTGGGTAGGTTAAGGGCCTGGTAGGGTTTAGAGAGTATTTGAGTAGGGTATGGTTAGGGAGGGTTTAGGTTTAAGGTTTTAGGGTCAGAGAGTAGGATGTGGGCCCAGGGCCTGTTTGAAGTAGGTCAGTTTGGGTTTAGGGCTCAGGGGCTCAGGGTTTAGGGCTCAGGGCCTGGTTTAGGGCCTAGGGTTTTTAGGTAGTGTTGGTTAGGGTTAGGGTTTTTTTAATCAAGCAAACCAGTTTAGTTTATTTAATTTATTTATTATTTTTATTTATTTAGTTTATTTTATTTTTATTTTATTTAATTTAGATTATTTAATTTATGTTTATTTTTTTTAGTTTAGATTTTTCATTTTTGTTTATTTTTTAGGTTTAGGTTTAGGTTTAGGTTTATTTTTTTGTTTAGTTTTACTTTTATTTTATTTTTTAAGTTTAGGTTTTATTTTTTATTTTTAAGTCTAAGTTTAGCTTTTTATTTTATGTTTTTAGGTTTAAGTCTTAGGTATTTATTTTAGGTTTATTTTTTAGTTTTATTTTTTTATTTTAGGTTTAGGTTTATTTTTAGTTTATTTTATTTTATTTAGTTTAGGTTTAGGTTTATCTTTCTTTCATTTTAGGTTTAGATTTTTTTTTTTAGTTTATAGTTTAGGTTTTTCTTTTAGATTTTATTTTTAGGTTTATTTTTTAGGTTTAAGTTTTTATTTAGTTTTTATTTTTATTTATTTTAGGTTTATTTTATTTTTATTTTAGGTTTAGTTTTTATATTTTTATAGTTTTTATTTTTTAGTTTAGTTTAGGATTTTATTTATTTTATTTTATTTTAGATTTTATTTTTTATTTTATTTTTATTAGGTTTAGGTTTAGGTTTAGGTTTTAGTTTTAATTTAATTTATTTTTTTTATTTTTTTAGGTTTAGGTTTCTTTATTTATTTTATTTATTTGGTTTTATTTAGTTTAAGTTTAGGTTTTTAGCTTTTTAAGTTTTAGGGTTTAGGATTAATTTAGGGTTTAGAGTTTAGGGTTTAGAGTTTAGGGTTTAGGGTTTAGGGTTTTATGGTTTAGATTTTAGGGTTTAGGGTTTAGGGTTTAGGGTTTTTAGGGTTTAGGGTTCATATTTTAGTTTACGGTTTGGGGTTCAGGTTTTAGTTTAGGGTTTTTGGTTTTTTTTTTTATAGAGAACAAATTCAAATTCAACATTTCAAGTAACACACCAAGTTTTCTAAGACATAAGCGAGGACATAGATAAAAAATGAGCATGCATAAAGCAAATCAAAAACCTTAGATAACTAGAACTTTCTCTACTGTAAAAACATAGTTCCATAAGTAACAGATCCGATAGACCGTTCTTCAATTTCTTCAGTTCCCATTAGAACCACCTCAACCTCTCAAGTAGCGTGATCCACCATCATATCCTTGATCTCTCCCTCCGCCACCACCACAGCTGTAACCTCCATCGCTCCTTCTGCTTCCATGACCACCACTGCTCTGACCACCACCTCCATATTCACGAGCACCTCTAGACCCCCTACCACCACTGTGATAATCCATGCCTTCCTCCACCACCGATCTGGGACCGAGCCTAGATGGTGAAGTTCCTTATCAAGGTTCTACCCATTCTTAGGGTTTAGGTTTATTAGGTTTTAGTACTTAAGTTTATTTTTTAATTTATTTAGTTAGTTTAGGTTTTAGTTTAGGGTTTGGGTTTAGGGATTAGGGTTTAAGATTAGGATTTAGAGTTTAGGGTTTAAGGTTTAATGTTTAGGGTTTAGGGTTTAATGTTTAGGGTTTAGGGTTTATGCTTTTCAGGTTTAAGGTTTTAGGGTTTAGGTATTTTGTGGTTTTTAGGGTTTGGCTTAGGTTTAGGGTTTAGGGTTTAGGGTTTAGGTTTTAGATTTGGTTTATGGTTTTTTTTTTTAAAAAAAAAATTAAGTAAATGAGTAGGTTTAGGTTTATTTAGTTTATTTAGTTTATTTATATCATTTAGTTTATTTTTTTTTTATTTCTATTTAGGTGTATTTTATTTTATTTAATTTAATTTTTATTTTAGGTTTATTTATTTTAGTTCAGTTTTTTTTTTAGTTTATTTTTTAGGTTTAGGTTTATTTTTAGTTGAGTTTTATTTTATTTTATTTTAGGTTTAGGTTTTATTTTTTTATTTTGGTGTAGGTTTAGGTTTTATATTTTTAGGTTTAAATTTTTATTTTTTAGGTTTTATTTTAGTTTAGGTTTATTTTAAGTTTATTTTATTTTATTTACTTTGGGTTTAGGTTTAGGTTTAGTTTATTTTAGGATTAGGTTTAGGTTTTATTTATTTTAGCTTAGTTTATTTTAGTTTAGTCTTAAGTTGATTTTATTTTGTTTATTTTATTTTATTTTAGGTTTAAGCCTTTTGAAGTTTAGGGTTTAGTTTATTTTATTTTATTTTAGGTTTATTTTTAGGTTTAGGTTTTATTAGTTTTATTTTATTTCATTTTAGGTTTATTTTATTTTTATTTTATGTTTACGTTTTTTTATTTAAATTTTTTATTTTTATGTTTATTTTATTTTTTTAGTTTAATTTAGGTTTTAATTTATTTTATTTTAGTTTAGTTTTTATTGTTTATTTTATTTTATTTTTAGGTTAAGGTTTAGGATTTTAATTTATTTTATTTTTTTAATGTTATTTATGTTTAGTTTTTATTTAGTTTAGGTTTTCAAGTTTTAGGGTTTAGGGTTTGGTGTTTATGGTTTTTTTTTCAAAAATGGGAAAATTTTATTTCCACAAGAAAAGGATTATAAAGTCCTTAAAAGAGGATAAATCTCCAAAAACTAATGCTCAAAGAGCTACAATAAAGCCTAAAGAGATAAATCCCCTAATACAAGAGAAAAAGAAAAGCAAAAAGAAAAAAAAGAAAACTTAGCAACAATACTGAAACCCTCTGAGCAGATTACAAACCACCTGTAAGACCACAAGTCATGAAAAAAAAACTTGCAAGAAACTTAAGCAGAGATAAGCTAAGAGAAAAGATGAAAAGAAAGGTAAGAACAAAGAGAGAGAAAAGTAATAAAAGCCATGGATAAGGCTCAGGCTCAGTCACAGTCAACTAAAGGAGCGACAAAATTTGTGAGTATCCAAATTCTAAAAGAAGGGTTACAGTCAAAAATAATACTAGCAACCTAAATAAAATGAAGAAAACATCCCAGCCATCATAACCAAACTTACCTCAACTATGGAGCTAACCCATAACCAATAACCAGCAAAGTTCTAATACCTGCCATCAATCTGCCAAATTTTGTTGCTCCAACTAAACACTAAAAACCTACAACTTACAACCCTAAACCCTAAACTCCAAACCCAAAAAAAAAAAAATAAAAAGAACCAAAAAAAATAAACCAATAAATGAAAAAAAAAATCCCTCCTTATCTCGAGCTCTAACGATTCTTGAATCCTTTTCATTCTCTTTCTTGTCATTTATGAGCTGGTTTTCCAAAAATTTCTTTTGGTTTGGCTTTCGATCTTTGGCCTTTGGCTGATCCATGTTCGGTTCTTAAGAGGTACCATTTGCCATGGCATCAGTTTCTATGAATACTTGGGGAAAACCAAATGTTATAGCTTCTCTAGCTCGGGCTTCCTATTCTTTGGGTATAGCAAAACTTTTTGCCTGAATCCTTCAAAGATGCTTTATCTGGTAAGCATTCTACAACTTCTTCAGATATTTCTTTAAACTTGGTTCATACAACCTTTAAAGGTTTTCTGGCTATTATGTGCACTGATTTGGATATTAAATAACTAGCCGAGCTTTCTACAATCATTGCAAAACTTATGGACATGATGTCTCAGAATGTTTTGTTACTCATCCACATCTTCAAAAGAAAGTGGTTAAAGATCCTAAGGTTCTGGAAAAATTGAGATTTAAAAAAGTGATAAAAAAAACTACTTTAAATGAAAAGGATAATGGTGTTGTGAATGATATTGTTGATGTTTCTAATGTTGTTCCTAATGTTTCTAATGTTGTTCCCAATGTAAGTGGTAGTGATAAGCTTGTTAAAAATGCTTATGAAATTATTTTGGAGAGTAATCAGGTTTCAGCTGCTATTATTTTTGTTATTCCTGAAAATTTGTAAGTGGATTATTTTCAGGTTTTAGTTTCAAATTCTAAAGAGATTTATGTTGCTAAAAATCTTATAGAAAATGGTTCTGTTATTTCTCCTCAAAAATTTTTAAAAGAAAATATTATTTTATCTTCTTTGAATTTGGGCAAGAATGATGGTATGGTGCTTGTTGATAAAGTGCAGCCAAGTGTTTGTTTGCTTAATAAATCTATTTTTTCCCATTCTTTAACTGTTATTCTAGATGGTACTTTGCTTAGTGATAATTCTCATTTAATGATAAAGAGGATTTGTTTTCTTATCAAATGGGATTTTCTCCTAAATCTATTGTTAATAATAATGATAAGTAATTTTCTGATGATGAATCAACGGAGAATGAGATCGATTTTCAAACTATTTTTATGAAAAGGAAAAAATAGTTTAAAAATTATCCTACTAACATTTCCAGATCTACTCGATCTTCTTCATCTTCTTTGCCTAATAAAAAATAATGTTTAACTTTCTTATTTGGAATGTAAGGGGCATTGGTACTCTTGCTGTTAGGAATAGAATTAGGAATCTTTGTAAAATTTATAATGTTGGTTTCTTGGTTATTCTTGAACCTCTTATTTTTTTTTCTTTTAAAATAATCCGTGTGACCAGGATGATTGGTTTTAGCAACTTTTATTTCAGTAGCAATAATAAGATTTGGTTATTTTGGAATAATTCTCATAATATTTATGTTTTTAATGATTATCATCAAGTTATTATTGTGGATATTTCATTTGGTGATTATCATGCTTTTGGCTCTTTTGTTTATGCTGCTTGTAACAAGTTAGAGAGGATAATTCTTTGGGATCAATTATTTAGTTTTTCTTCTATTATTAATGATTCTTGGATTGTTGGTGAGGATTTCAATATGGTCCTTTCTTTGAATGAAAGGAAAGGGGGTTCTTTGCCAAATTTACATTCAATGGAAGATTTTGGTAAAATATGATTTTGATTGTAATCTTCATGATGTTGGTTTCATTGGTTCTCAATTTACTTGGAATAATCATAGATTGTGGCAATGGTTGATTGTTCCTTATTTAATAATTATTGGTTAAACCGTTATTAACTTTGGTGGAGCATCTTAGTAGAACTCTTGGATCATGCTCCTCTTTTGATTTCTATTAAGGATGTTGTTCATAATAATAATATCATTCAAAAATTTTTGTTTTCAAAATATGTGGCTACAAGATAAAAGTTTTCTTGATGTTATTGCTTATAATTAGTGTGATCCTCTTTCTCCTGATGATTCTACATTTGGTATGATGAGATTTTGGATTAAGCTTAAAAGGCTTAAGCATAATATCATTTGGTGGAGCAAACTATTTTAAAATCTTTTGATAATATCAAGAATATGGAACAGAAGGTGAAATATTTGGAAGAACTTGTTATTACTGATTCTCCTTTTTATTCTAATCTTGCTAAAGCTAAAAATAATCTAATTAAGTTTTAGAATATGGAGGATACTTATTGGAGACAAAAAGCTGCCTCTAAGCATCTTTATGAGGGGGAAAATGAAAAGAAGAGTTATTAGTCGCATTCTTAGAATTAATAACTTTGATGGTGCTTCGCTTACCGAAAAAGAGGATATATTTTCTTCTGCTCTTAATTATTTTAAAGATCTTTTAAATAAAAATTGTCACCTTAAGCATTAATCCAATCCCTCTATCATCCCTAATATTTTTTCTATATAGGATAATGAGTGCTTGGTTACTCCTCCTTCTAATGAGAAACTTTTTAATATTCATAATGGAATGAATGCTGATTCTATTGCAGGGCTAGATTATTACACTACTTTATTCTTTCAAAAAGCTTGGTTTATTATTAAAGCTGATCTTGTTAATGCTACTAAGGATTTTTTGTAGGAATTCTATTCCTAAATATTTTTCTAGCACTTGTATTGTTCGTATTCCTAAGAATTATAATCGACTTTTGGAATGGCTTTAGACCTATTAGTTTTGTACTTTTTTCAATAAATTGATTTCTAAAATTTTGACTAATAAACTTTGTAAGATTTTTTCCTAAGATTATATCTCCTAATCAAATTGGCTTTATGAAAGGAAGAACTATTTTGGATAACTTCGTGCTTGCTCAAGAATTGATTCATGATTTGAATGTTAAAACTAGAGGTGACAATTTACTTTTAAGCTTGACATCATAAAATCTTATGATAACATTTCTTGGGATTTTCTTAATAGCATTCTATTTTTATTTGGTTTTTTTAATCATTTTGTTTCTTGGGTTAACAATATAATTAGAAATGTTTGGTTTTCATTGGTTATCAATGGTGAAAACTTTGGTTTATTTAATTCCTCTCAAGGTATAAGACAAGGTGACCCTCTTTCTCTGTCTCTTTTTATTAATGCGATTGAATATTTGTCTTGTTGGCATAATCTTATTTTAGAAGAATTCTAGTATGTATTTTAGGAATCTTAGTGGTTTGGCTATCCCCATTTAAGATTTGTTGATGATTTCATAATATTTTGTAATGGCTCATTACATTATGTTAAAATGCTTAAGGGTTTTTTAAATAAATTTGAAAAGGAAAGTGGGATTTTGATTAGTACTCATAAAAGTTTTTTATCACTTCTACTTCTACCTCTATTCATTGAATTAATAAAATAATTGATATCACTAGTTTATCTCATCAAAATCATCCTATTAAATATTTAGGTTCCCCTTTATATTATGGTCATAAGAGATCCCATCTCTTTAATGAGGTAATTCACAATGTTCAAAATAAAATTTCTACCCTTGAGTTTCATTTTTTATCATTTGGTGGTAGATTAATTGTTATTAAAAGTACTCTTTATTCTCTTCCTTTTATATGTTAATATTGTTCCTTAATTCCCTTATTCTTATAGATTGAAAGACTTTTAATAAGTTTTTTTGGGGTTCTAGGAATTCAGCCAAAAGGCTTCATTGGACTCTTGGTCCAATATGTGTGGTACCATTTATGAAGGTGGCCTTGGGTGCAGATATTTGATGGACTCCACCAATGATTTTTCTTATGAACTTTGGTGGAATTTTCAAAAAAATGGAAGTCTTTGGGCATGAAATTTTGAAGAAATTCATTTGATAAATGGAAAGTGGAACCTCTCATTTGTTTTGGGGTATTTATAATGGGTCTTCCTTCTTTTGTCAAGATAACTAGATGGGGGACTTTTTCATTGATTCTTTGCATATACCTATTGTACTTCTTCTTTGAAAGTTAGTCATTTTATTTATAATGGGGAATGGAATTTCTTTATTTTAAATGAGTTGATTCTCGATTTCATTAGTAATAACATCATTAATATTTCTATTGATGGTAATTATGTGGATCAAATTCTTTTTAAAATTTCTAGTAATAGAGAATTTTCTTTTAAAGATAATTGGCATTATGTTAAAGTTAAAAACTCCACTTCTCCTATTTTCCTTAAAATTTGGAATAATATTATTCCTACTTCTTACTCTATTTTTATGTGGAGAATTTTAAGGGATTATATTATTGTTGACTCTTTCCTTCGGGACAAATATTTTTATATACCTTCCAAATGCATATGTTGTTTCCATATTAAGAATGTTAATCTTTTTTCTGTTAATGGTGCCATTGCCTCAAAATTTTGGGGTTGGTATAAGGATTTATTTAACTTAAGTTGTTTTAATGGCAATTTAACATTAATGCAACTTCTGGATTCTTATTTTCTTAATCTTTATTAAGGGCATATCAAAATTATGGTGGTTACTTTGATTTGGTTTATTTGGCTTAACAAAAATGATGCTAAACATTGTGATGTGCCTATGAACCATAAGAGGATTATTTCTAGGACTAAAGAAATGATTTTTTCTTTACATAAGGATGCTCTTCTTAATGGTACTAATTATTCATTAGATTAAGCCTCCTAATTGTTGTATTAAAATTAATACTGATGGCTCTGTTACACATAACAAGTCAGGTTGTGGTGACATTTTTAGAAACAATCATGGGAATATTATCTTGGTATTTTCCACTCCTCTTTCTATTAAATCAATTATTTTTGCTGAATTGATGGCTATTTTTTAAGCTCTTAGGCTTTGTTAAGAGGAAAAATTTTTAGACTATTTGGTTGGAATCTTATGCTAAGATGGTTGTTGCTATGAACAATTCTAGCCATAAGGGTAATGTTTGGATTTTCTATTTAATTAGAAATATTAAAGCTATTATCTCTAAACTTTCTTTTAAAATTACACATACTTTAAGAGAAGGTAACTTTCTTTGATTTTTTATCTAGTTTGGGGTGCGATCTCTGACTTTACTTTGTTTACCAATGATAATATACTAAGCATTTAAGAGGTTTGTCTAATTTAGATAAATCTAGTGCATATATTAGTTTCTTTTATATTTTTGTTCTTTTCTTTAGCTTTGATTTTCCTTTGGCTAGTTTGGCCTAGTTGTTTTGTTGGCCTTTGTCCGGGCACTTAGGTGATTGGTGCCTTGTCTCATACTTTTGTGTATTGCTTTGGCCTATTTAGATTTTCTTTCAGGTGGTTGGCTTCCTTTGGCTTTGTTGGGATTTCATGCTTATGGCTTTTGCCATTTATTTTTTTGTTGTGTTGCTTCCCATTAGTTTCTTTGAGCTAGTTGGATTGTATAGGTTTTGGCTCTAACTTTTTCTTCCTTTTATGCTTTTGGTGGCTCTACTACAATTTGGTTTGGTTGATCCTTTGTGGCTTTTCTTTCTCTTCTAGTTTTAGTGGCTCTACTACTGCTTGGTTTGGATGGTGGCTACTATGGTCCTTTTGACTAGTGGCTGCATTGGTGGGCTATTTATTGTGTCTATTATTTTACCCTTGGTTTGGTGCGTTATTGGTGGCTATTTTTTTCTTTTAGGGTTTAAGGTTTAGGGTTTAGGGTTTAGGGTTAGTTTTAGGGTTTAAGGTTTTGGTTTTTTTATTATTTTTATTTTATTTTTTTATTTTTTTTAAAAGTAAGTTTTAGGTTTATTTATTTATTTTTTTTGTTTATTTTTGTTTATTTTATTTTTTATTTTTATTTAGGTTTATTTTTATTTTTATTTAGCTTAGTTTATTTATTTTAGTTTAGGTATTTTTATTTTTGTTTATTTTTTAGGTTTAGGTTTTGGTTTAGTTTTATTTTTATTTTATTTTAGGTTTAAGTTTTATTTTTTATTTTTAGGTTTAGGTTTAAGTTTTAATTTTATTTTTTTAGGTTTAGGTTTTAGGTTTTTATTTTAGGTTTATTTTTAGATTTTATTTTTTAGTTTAGGTTTTGGTTTATTTTTAGCCTATTTTATTATATTTAGTTTGGGTTCAGGTTTAAGTTTAGCTTATTTTAGGTTTAGGTTTAGGTTTGTTTTTAATTTT
Source organism: Cymbidium sinense (assembly GCA_021442155.1). Lineage (NCBI taxonomy): Eukaryota > Viridiplantae > Streptophyta > Magnoliopsida > Asparagales > Orchidaceae > Cymbidium > Cymbidium sinense. The sequence goes on along the minus strand of CM038222.1, from coordinate 40,115,113 downwards.
AGGTTTTATTTTTTATTTTTAGGTTTAGGTTTAGGCTTTTAGTTTAGTTTTAATTTATTTTAAAATTTCATTTTTTTAGTTTAGGTTTTGATTTATTTTTAGTTTATTTTATTTTATTTAGTTTTTGTTTAGGTTTAGGTTTAGTTTATTTTAGGTTTATGTTTAGGTTTTATTTATTTTAGTTTAGGTTTGGATTTTTTATTTAGATTTTATTTTTATTTATTTTTAGGGTTTTTTAGGTTTATTGTTTAGGTTTAGATTTTTATTTAGTTTTCATTTTATTTTATTTTTGGTTTATTTTATTTTTATTTTAGGTTTAGTTTTTATTTTATTTTGGTTTTTATTTTAGATTTTTATTTAAGGATTTTATTTTGGTTTTCATTTAGGTTTTTTATTTTATTTATGTTTAGTTTTTTATTTTAGATTTATTTGATTTTTATTTTAGGTTTAGTTTTTATTTTATTTTTATTTTTTAGGTTTCTTTATTTTTTTATTTTATTTGATTTAGTTATTTTAGGTTTAGGTTTCAATTTATGTTTATATTTTATTTTATTTTCTTATTTTATTTTGCTTTAGGTTTTTTTATTTATTTTATTTTTAGGTTTTATTTAGTTTAGGTTTAGGTTTTTAGATTTTTAGGATTTAAGGTTTAGGATTTAGGGTTTAGGTTTTAGGGTTTAGGGTTTAGGGTTTTAGGGTTAGGGTTTAGTGTTTAGGGTCAAGGGTTTAGTATTTAGGCTTTACTATTTAGTGTTTTTAGGGTTTAGGGTTTGGGGTTTAGGGTTTTTTTTAACAGAGAACAAATTCAGATTCAACATTTGCTCTTTTTGATTTCCTCAACCAAGTAACACACCAAGCTTTCTAAGACACAATCAATTACATAGATAAAAAATGAGCATGCATAGAGCAAATAAAAAACCCTAGATAACTAGAACCGTCTCTATTGTAAAGACATTGTTCCACAAGTAGCAGATTGAATCGTTCGTTCTTCAGTTTCTCCAGTTCCCATCGAATAGCCCTGACCTCTCCGGTGGTGGTATCCACCATATCACGATCTCTCCCTCGCCACCACCATTGTAACCTCATCACTCCTCCTTCCCCACCTGCTGACCACCACCTCCATATCCACCAACACCTCCAGATCCCCCACCACCACTGTGACAACCACTGCCTCCACATTGGCCTCCACCATTAGATCTAGATTGAACCTGGTTGATGGTGATGTTCATGTAATCAAGGTTCTACCCATTCTTAAGGTTTAGGCTTAAGTTTAGGTTTAAAAGGACTTAGGGTTTAGATTTATTTTTTAATTTATTAGTTACTTTACATTTATTTTGGGGTTTAGGGTTTAAAGTTTAGGGTTAGGGTTTAGGGTTTAGGATTTAGGGTTTAGGCTTCAAAAGGCTCCAGCAAATTGTCCAAGAAGAAGGAAAAGACCCACAAAGAAAAAAATCAACCAACCAAGATTCCAAAGAGTACTAAAAGTCCTCCAACCAAATAAGCTAAGAAAATAGTCATAAAAACCAGGAATAGCCATCATAAGTAACTAACAAATGAAGCATCCTAGCAGTAAGGAAAAGTAGAAAACCAAGAAGCACCACAATAGAGGTCCAAAAGAAGCACAACCACCATAGAAAGGGAACAAATGACTAGTCAGGAAATGAAAAAAACTTCCCAATGAAGACTAACCTGATAAAAAGCATAATAACAACATAAAATATGCTTCAAATAATGCAGCCAGTAGAGGTTAATCCTAGAAGAATAAGCAAACACCAAACCAAGGCAAAAGAAGGATCCATCAACAAGCAATAAGGAATTGGGAGGCAACCCCCAAAAAAGTAGCCAAAAAATTCATGAAAAGAAGGCCCATAAGGGCAACAACCAATAGCAGTTCCACTAGGCCACCCATCCAACCATGAAAAACTAGCAAAAAGTAATCCGAGTTCAAGAGGAGAGCCAATAAACCAAGTAGTGCAGAAAACTTAATAAAGCCAGAAGAAACCATCTCATCCAGTAGAGTAACGATAGAAGATAGATAAAAAAAAAAGAAAAGATAACTAGGTAGTAACAACAGCCAACCAAAACCAAGAGATCAAAACATTACCACTTAGGCCAAAAAGTGAAAATAAGTTTAAGGATTGGGGCTTAAGGTTTAGGGTTTATGGTTAGGGTATAATGTTTAGGGTTTAGGGTTTAGTGTTTAGGCTTTAGAGTTTAGGTTTTTGAGGGTTTAGGATTTAGGGTTTAGGGTTTAGGGTTAGGGTTGTAGGGGTTTAGGGTTTAGGGTTAGTTTAGGGTTTAGGGTTGATGGTTTATGTTAGTTTAGGGTTTAGGGTTTAGTTTTATTTTATTTTGTTTATTTTAGGTTTAAGTTTTTTTTTACTTTAGGGTTTAGGTTTTATTTATTATTTATTTATTTTTAGGTTTATTTTTAGTTGGTTTTATTTAGTTTTATTTTATTTTATTTTAGGTTAATTTTATTTTATTTTACATTTAGTTTTTTATTTTATTTAGGTTTTAGTTTTAGGTTTATTTTTATTAGTTTAGTTTCATAATATTTTAATTTAGTTTTATTTTATTTTTTGATTTTAGGTTTAGGTTTAGGTTTAGGTTTAGATTTTAATTTAGGTTTTTATTTTATTTTATTTAGGTTTTAGTTTATTTATTTATTTTATTTTTAAGTTCTATTTAGTATAGGTTTAGGTTTTTAGGTTTTTAGGGTTTAAGGTTTAGGGTTTTAGTAGGTTGTAGGTTAGGATTAGGTTTAGGGTTTAGGTTTAGTATTTAAGGTTTTAGGGTTTAGGGTTTACAGTTAGTTTTAAGGTTTATGGTTTAGGGTTATTTTTATTTATATTTATATTTTTATTATTATTATTTTTTAATATTAAGTAAACTAGTAGGTTTAGGTTTATTTAGTTTATTTTATTTTTTATTTTTATTTATATTATTTCTATTTTTATTTAGTTTAGTTTATTTATTTTAGGTTTATTTATTTTGGTTTAGGTTTTGTATTTTTGTTATTTATAGGTTTAGGTTTAGGTTGAAGTTTCCTTTTTAGGTTTAGTTTTATTTATTTAATTTTAATTTAGTTTTTATTTTTTATTTAATTTTCTTTTTGGGTTTAGGTTTAGGTTTAGGTTTTAGTTTACTCTTTTATTTTATTTTATTTTATTATTTTATTTAGGTTCAAGTTTATTTATTTATTTTATTTATTAGTTTTATTTAATTTAGGTTTAGGTTTGTTGCTTTTTAGGGTTTAGGATTTAGGGTTTATGATTAGTTAAGGGTTTCACGTTTAGGGTTTAGGGTTTGGTGTTTAAGGTTTGGGATTTAGGGTTTATGGTTTACGATTTAAGGTTTAGGTTTTAGGGTTTAGGGTTTAGGGTTTAGGCTTTTAGGGTTTAGGTTTAGGGATTAGGGTTTAGGGTTTAGGTTTTAGGTTTAGGGTTCAAGTTTTAGTTTAGAGTTTAGGGTTTTTTGTTTTTTTAATAGAGAATAAGTTCAGATTAAATAATTCTTCTTTTTTATTTCATCAACCAAGTAACCCATGAAGTTTTCTAAGCCACAAAGGAAAATATAGATAGAAAATGAGCATGACAAATCAAAACCCTAGATAACTAGAATCATCTTTAATATAAAGGCACAATTCCATAAGCAGTAGATCGGATTGGTCATTCTTCAGTTTCTCCAGTTCCCATCAAAACCACACCAGCCACTCTAGTAGAGGGATCCACTATCATATCTCCAATCTCTCCCTCTGCCATCACAGCGGTTATAACCACTATCACTCTTCCCACCTCCATAACCACCACTACTCGAACCACCACCTCTATATCCACCACACCTCAAGATCCCCGTGATAATCATCACCTCCGCCTTCACCTCCACCTCCTTATCTAGACTGACCCTAATTGACAGTGATGTTCCTACCGTCAAGGTTTTTGCCCATTCTTAGGTTATAGGTATAGCATTAGGTTTATTAAGTTATAGTGTTTAGGTTTATTTTTAAAATTATTTAGTTACTTTAGGTTTAGGTTTAAGGTTTGGGGTTTAGGGTTTAGGTTTAGGTTTAGGTTTAGGTTTATTAGGTTTTAGGGATTAGGTTGATTTTCTAAGTTATTTAGTTACTTTATGTTTAGGTTTAGGGTTTGGGGTTTAGTGTTTATGATTTAGGGTTAGGGTTTAGGGATTAAGGTTTAGGGTTTAGGGTTTTAGGATTTATGCTTTTAGGGTTTAGGGTTTAGGGTTAGGGATTAGGGTCTAGGATTTATGGTTTATGGTTTAGTGTTTAGTCTTTAAGGTTTAGAGTTTTTAGGGTTTAGGGTTTAGGGTTTAAGATTTAGGTTTTCAGGGTTTAGATTTTAGGTTTTAAGCTTATGGGGGTTTAGGGTATAGAGTTTAGGGTTTAAGGTTTTAGGGTTTAGGGTTGTTTAAGGTTTAGGATTTATGGTTTAGGGTTTAGGGTTTATGGTTTAGGGTTTAGGGTTTAGGGTTTAGGGTTTAAAGTTGTTGGACGGTTTTGGGTTTAGGGTTTAAAATTTATGGGTTTCTAGGATTTAAAGTTAGTTTAGGGTTTAGGGTTTAAGGTTTAAGGTTTAGGGTTTATGGTTTTTTAGGGTTTAGGGTTTAGGTTTTGGGGTTTAGGGTTTATGGTTGTAGGTTTAGGGTTTAGGGTTTAGAGTTTATGGTTTAGTGTTTAAGATTTAGGGTTTACAGTTGTTAGGGTTTAGGATTTTCGGTTTAGGGTCTTTTTTAATTAAGTAAACCGATTGGTTTAGGTTTATTTACTTTTTTTTAGTTTATTTTTAACTTATTTTAGTTTTTTTATTTGTTTTATTTGTATTTATCTTTATTTTTATTTTTATTTAGTTTAGTTTATTTATTTTAGGTTTATTTATTTTAGTGTAGGTTTTTTTTATTTAGTTTATATTTTGGGTTTAGGCAATAGGTTTAGGTTTATTTTTTAGTTTAGTTTTATTTATTTTTTTTAGGTTTATGTTTTATTTTTTATTATTAGGTTTAGGTTTGGGTTATTATTTTATGTTTTTAGGTTTAGGTTTTAGGTTGTTATTTTATGTTTATTTTTAGGTTTTATTTTTAGTTTATGCTGAGGTTTATTTTTAGTTTAGTTTATTTTATTTAGTTTAAGTTTAGGTTTAAGTTTAATTTATTTTAAGTTTAGGTTTAGGTTTTATTTATTTTATTTTTGATTATTTTAGTTTAGGTTTAGGTTTACTTTATTTTATTTATTTTACTTTTATTTTAAGTTTAGGTTTTTTTAGTTTAGGGTTTAGGTGTTATTTTTTTATTTATTTTTAGGTTTATTTTTTTAGGTTTAAATTTTTATTTAGTCTTTATTTTATTTTATCTTAGGTTTATTTTATTTTTATTTTAGGTTTGGTTTTTATTTAATTTAAGTTTTTTTATATTCAAGTTTCTTTTATTTTCTTAGTTTATTTTAGGTTTTTATTTATTTTATTTTATTTTAGTTTATTTTTTTATTAGGTTTAGGTTTAGGTTTAGGTTTATTAGGGTTTAGGTTTAAGTTAGGTTTAGGTTTAGTTTTTTTAGTTTAGGTTTGGGTTTAGGAGTTAGGTTTAGGTTTTAGTTTTAGAGGTTTTAGTTTAGGGTTTTAGGGTTTTAGGTTTAGGTTTAGGGTTTGGTTTAGGTTTAGGTTTTATTTTTAGGGTTTTGGTTTATTTTTAGGTTATTTTATTTAGTTTTTATTTTATTTTATCTTAGGTTTATTTTATTTTTTTATGTTTAGTTTAGTTTTAATGTTTTTTTATTTTTTTAAGTTTAGTTTTAGTTTTTTTATTTTATTTTAGTTTATTTCTTATTATTTTTTTAACTTTAAGTTTAGGTTTAGGTTTTATTTTTATTTTATTATTTTATTTTGGATTAGTTTTTTTAATCATTTTATTTTTAAGTTTTATTTAGTTTAGGTTTTGGCTTTTAGCTTTTTAGTGTTTAGGGTTTAGGATTTTAGGTTTAGGGTTAGTTTAGGGTTTAGAGTTTCGGGTTTGGGGTTTAGGGTTTAGGATTTAGGGTTTCAGATTTAGGGTTTAGGTTTTAGGGTTTAGAGTTTTTTATGGTTTAGGATTTATTTTTTGGGGAAAGTTAGAATTTTATTATCACAATTGGAAAAGATATAATGTCCTTAAAAGGGTTGAAGCTCTAAAATTCTCTGAGAAACAAGAAACCTAAAGAGCTAAACCCCTATCTAAGTACATTATAAAAAGTAAAGAAAGCAAAAGAGCAAATACAACAGCTAAATAGCATAAGAGAAAAAGACACAAAGTACGACTAAAACAAATCCTAAAAATAGTAAAAGGATGAGTCAAAAACAGTTCATGTTTCCTTTGAGAAAGGAAGATAAGCAAGATTGATAGCAACAACACTTGGGTTGACTTAGTAATGACCATCCCATTTTAAAGCTCCAATCTACAAAAGAAATCTGCAAAACACTACAAAGGCAATATAGCTAAAAGGATAAAGATAAAGAGGAAAAGGAGAGAGCTGAGAAACAGTAGGCTCAGGCTCAGTTAGGATCATCTCAAAGGGCAACAATACATATGAGCATCCAAACTTCATAAAGAAGGGTTACAATCATATGTAATGCTACAAACCAAAGAGAAGAGGTGAGTAGCATCAAAACCATCATAGATACATGTAAAAACATCCATTGCCAATAGTCCATAGAGTTCCGGATCCTACACCATTAAATAAAGAGCAACGACTAGCAAGAGTAAACCACCAAACAAAAACCACAATAGAATAATCACAATATTCTTGAGAGAGGCTAGAACAAAATCAGAACACCAACAATTGCCATTATCCAAATACTAGGGAAAACTAGAACTAGCCATCAGTAAGCACTAGACACATGGCATATTAATGAAATAACCAACAAAAAGTAAAAAATTAACCAACCAAGATTCTAAGGACAACTAGAAGTACTCCAACCTAACTAGCTTAGTAAAATAACCATTAGGCAACCACCGAGAATAGCCCATCATAAGTAACCAATAAAAGAAGCATCCTCGTGACTAGAAAGGAAAAAAAAAAGAGCACACAACATGAGGTACAAAAGATGCACAACCACCATAGAAAAGCAATAATAATGTTAGCGGGACTAGCCAAAAACTTCCCAACAATAAAGTCTAAGTGACAAAAGCATAATAACAACATAAAATGTGCTGCAAATAACGCACCCACCAAATGCTAATCCTAGGAGAATAATCAAATACAAAACCAAGGCAAAAGAAGGATCCAATAATAAATAATAAGGAAGGCTACCCTCAAAAAAGCCAGAAATTCTATAAAAGAAGGCCCAAAAAGGGAACAACCAACAACAGTTCCCACTAGGAAGGCCACCCATGCAACCATGAAAAACCAGTAAAAAGTAATTCCAGTTCTAGAGGAGAGCCAATAAACCAACCAGCGTAGAAAACAAAATAAAGCTAGATCAGAAACCATCTCATCCACCAACAACCAGAGTAACAAGGTAGAGAAGATAGAAACCTGAAAAACCTACCCAAACTTGGCAAAGACAGAACCCACTTAGCAAGCACCAGGCCAACCCAAAAGCAAGAGATCAAAAATGAAACCTAGCTCAAGCTAAAAAGTGAAAATAAGTTTAGTGTTTAGGATTTAGGGTTTAGGGTTTAGGGTTTGTGTTAGGGTTTAGGGTTTAGGGTTTAGTGTTTAGGCTTTAGGGCTTACTGTTTTGAGGGTTTAGGGTTTAGGGTTTAGGGTGTAGGGCTTAGGGTTTAGGTTTTAGGGTTTATGGTTGTAAGGTTTATGTTTTAGGGTTGTAGGGGGTTTTGGGTTCAAGGTTTAGGTTAGTTTAAAGTTTAGGGTTTTTAAGGGTTTAGGATATAAGGTTTAGGGTTTAGGGTTTAGGTTTTTATGGTTTAGGTTTTTATGGTTTAGGGTTTAAGGTTTAGGGTCTTTTAGGGTTTAGGATTTATGGTTTATTTTAGTTTTAGAGTTTTTTTTAAAATAAGTAAACTAGTAGGTTTAGGTTTATTTAGTTCATTTAGATTATTTTTAATTTATTTTAGTTCATTTTATTTTTTTATTTAAGTTTATTTTTTATTTTTATTTAGTAGCTTATTTATTTTATGTTTATTTATTTTAGTTTATTTTTTAGGTTTTGGTTTAGGTTTATGCTTTTTTAGCTTTGATTTATTTTTATTTAATTTTTTTGGTTTAGGATTTTTTTAAAGGTTTAGGTTAAGTTTTTTATTTTATTTTTTTAGGTTTAGAATTTAGGTTAGGGTTTTAGGTTTTTATTTTAGGTTTATTTTCAGGTTTTATTTCTTAGTTTAGGTTTAAGTTTATTTTTAGTTTATTTTATTTTACTTAGTTTAGGGTTTAGGTTTAGTTTATTTTGGGTTAAGGTTTAAGATTTATTTGTTTTAGTTTCGGTTTAGGTTTATTTTTATTTTGTTTATCCTATGTTTAGGTTTTATTTTTTATTTATTTTCAGGTTTAGGTTTGTACTAAGTATTTATTTATTTCATTTTATTTTAGGTTCATTTTATTTTTATTTTACATATACTTTTATTTTATTTAAGTTTTTAATTTTTAGGCTTATTTTATTTTTTTAATTTAGTTTAGGTTATTATTTATTCTATTTTAGTTTAGTTTTTATTTTATTTTATTTTTAGGTTTATGGTTATGGTTTAGAGTTTAGGGTTTTAGGGTTTAGGGTTTAAGGTTAGAAATTTTTTTAATTTATTTTAATTTATTTTATTTTTATTAAATTAAGTAAACTAGCAAGCTTAGATTTATTTATTTATTTTACTATTTATTTTAATTTATTTTATATTTTATATTTAGGATTAATTTTATTTTATTTAGTTTAGTTTATTTATGTTAGGTATTTTATTTTAGTTTATTTTTAAAATTTAGGTTTAAGTTTAGGTTTATTTTTTAGTTTAATTTTATTTTTATTTTATTATTTCCCTCTAGGTTTTATTTTTTATTTTTAGATTTAGGTTTAGGTTTTTATTTTGTTTTTGTAGGTTTAGGGTTTAATTTAATATTAAGTTTATTTTTAAGCTTTATTTTTTAATTTAGGTTTTGGTTTATTTTTAGTTTATTTTATTTAGTTTAAGTTTAGGTTTAGGTTTAGTTTATTGTAGGATTTATTTATTTGAAGTTTTTTATGATAGTTTAGGTTTAAGTTTATTTTATTTTTATTTTATGTTTAAGTTTTTTTTAGTTTAGAGTTTATGTTTTATTTTTATTTATTTTTAGGTTTATTTTTTAGGTTTAGGTTTTTATGTAGTTTAATTTTAGGTTTATTTTATTTTTATTTTATGTTTATTTTTTATTTTATTTCAGTTTTTTGTTTTTTAATTTAGTTTAGGTTTTTATTTATATTATTTTAGTTTAGTTTTTACATTTTATTTTATTTTCCTTTTAGGTTTAAGTTTAGGTTTTTATTTTATTTTGCTTTAGGTTTATTTATTTATTTTATTTTTAGGTTCTCCTTAGTTTAGGTTTTGGTCTTAGCTTTTCAGGTTTAAGGTTTAGTTTATGGTTTCAGGTTTAAGATTTAAGGTTTGGCGTTTGGAGTTTAGCGTTTAAGATTTTGGGTTTAAAGTTTAGGGTTTAGGGTTTAGGGTATAGGGTTTAAGGTTTTAGGGATTAGAGATTAAGGTTTAGGGTTTAGAGTTTAGTTTTTAAGTTTAGTGTTCAAGTTTTAGTGATCAAGTTTTAGTTTAGGGTTTAAATTTTTTAGTTTTTTTTAACAGAGAACAAATTCAGATTTGACATTTCTTCTTTTTGAATTCATCAACCAAGAAACACACCAACTTTCCTAAGACACAAGTGACAACATAGGTATAAAATGAGCATGCATAGAGCAAATTAAAAACCCTAGGTAACTAGAACTGTCTCTACTGTGAAGACACAGTTCCATAAGCAGAAGATCGAATCGATCAATATTTAGTTTCTCCAGTTCCTATCAGAACCACCCCGGCCTCTCGAGTAGCGGGATCCACCATCATATCCCCGATCTCTCCCTCCGTCACCACCATGGCTGTAACCTCCATCGCTCCTCTCCCCTCCACAACCTCCACTACTCCAATGACCACCACCATATCCACCAACACCTCTAGATCCCCACCACCACTACAATCACCTCCTTCGCTTCCATCACCGATTTAGGAGCCTGGTTGGATGTTCATGATCAGGTTTAGTCCACTCTTAGGGGTTAGGTTTATGTTTATGTTTATTAGGTTTATTTTTTAATTTATTTAGTTACTTTAGGTTTAGGGTTTAGGGTTTAGGGTTAGGCTTTATGCTTTAGGGTTAGGCTTTAGGCTTTAAGGTTTAGGGTTTAGGGTTTTATGTTTTATGCTTTTTGGGTTTAGGGTTTAGGGTTAGGGATTAGGATTTATGGTTTAGGGTTTAGTGTTGAGGCTTTAGGGTTTGAGTTTTTAGAGTTTAGGGTTTAAGGTTTAGGGTTTAGGGTTTTAGGGTTTAGGATTTAGTTTAAGTTAATATTTATGGTTTAGGTTTAGGATTTAGTTTAGGTTTAGGATTTAGTTTGAGTTTTATGATTTAGGTTGTTTAGGTTTAGGTTTTATTTTGATTATAGTTTAGTTTAGGAGTTTAGGTTTCAGGTTATAGGGTTTAGGGTTTAGGGTTTAAGGTTTAGTGTTAGTTTAGGGTTTAGGGTTTATAGTTTATGATTTTCTAGGGTTTAGGGTTTCAGGTTTAAGGTTTAGGGTTTAGGGTTTTATGGTTTACAGTTTAAAGTTTAGGGTATTTTAGGGTTTAAGGTTTAATGTTTAGGGTTTAGTGTTGTAGGTTTATGGTTTAGGGTTGTAGGTTTAGGGGTTTAGTGTTTAGGTTTAGGGTTTGTAGGATTTATGGTAGAGTTTAGGGTTTAGGGTTTATGATTTAGGGTTTAGGGTTTTTATTAAAACAAAATAAGCATCAGTGGTTTAGGTTTATTTAGTTTATTTAGTTTATTTTTATTTATTTTAGTTTTTTTTATTATTTTTTATTTAGGTTTATTTTTATTTTTATTTAGTTTAGTTTACTTATTTTAGTTTAGGTTTTTTTATTTTAGCTTACTTTTTAAGTTTAGGCTTAGGTTTAGGTTTAGGTTTTTACTTTATTTTTTTTGGTTCGTGTTTTAGTTTGTTATTTTAGGTTTATTTTTACATTTTTTTAGTTTAGGCTTAGGTTTATTTTTTCTTTATTTTATTTTATTTAACATAGGTTTAGGTTTAGGTTAGGTTTATTTTAGTTTTAGGTTTAGGTTTTATTTATTTTAGTTTAGCTTCTTTTAGTTTAGGTTTATTTTATTTTTATTTTAAGTTTTGGGTTTATTAGTTTAGGGTTTAGGTGTTATTTTTTATTTATTTTGAGGTTTATTTTTTAGGTTTAAGTTTTTATTTAGTTTATATTTTATTTTATCTTATGTTTATTTTATTTTTATTTTAGGTTTAGTTTGTGTTTTCATTTTTGGCTTTCTTTTTAGGTTTATTTAATTTTTTAGTTTAGTCTCGGTTTTTATTTATTTTATTTTCATTTAGTTTTCATATTCTATTTTATTTTATTTTTAAATTTAGGTTTAGGTTTAGGTTTAGGTTTTAGTATAGGTATTTATTTTATTTTATTTTATATTTTAATTTAGTTTAGGTTTTAGGGTTTATGGTTTAGGGTTTTAGGGTTTAGGGTTTTACTTTAAGGTTTAGTGTTTAGGGTTTAGGGTTTTTAGGGTTTAGGGTTTTAGTGTTTAGGTTTTAGGTTTAGGGTTTAGGTTTTAGTTTAGGGCTTAGGGTTAAAGGTTTAGGATTTAAGGTTTTTTTAAGAGAGTTTAGGGTTTAGGATTTAGGGTTTAGGTTTTAGGGTTTAAGGTCTAGGTTTAGGGTATAGGATTTAGGGTTGTTTAGGGTTTTTTTTCGGAAAGTTAGAATTTTATTAACATAAAAGGAAAAAATACAACGTCCTTAAAAGGGGTAAAGCTTTATTCTCGCTCTCGAGCTACAAGAAACCTAAAGAGCTAAACCCCATCTAAGTACATTAGAAAAAAAAAAATAAAGAGCAAATTCAACAACTAAAATCATAAGAAAAAGACACAGTAAGACTAAAATAAATCCTTAAATCAAAAGGATGAGTCGTGATAGTTCATGATTTCTTTGAGAAAGCAAGATAAGCAAGATCCCCAACAACACTTGGCTTGACGGTAACAACCATTCCCTTTGTAAAGTTCCAACCTAAAAGAAATCAAAACACTTCAAAGGAAAAAGTCATAGCTAAAAAGAATAAGCTTAAAGAGAGGAAAAGGAGAGAGTCGAAACAATAGGCTCGGGCGCAGTTAGGATCATCTCAAAGGCGATACATATGAGCATCCAAACTTCATAAAGAAGGGTTACAATCATATGTAATGCTACCAACCAAAGAGAAGAGGTGAGTAGCATCAAAGCCATCATAGCCAGCATACTTGATACAGGCAAACATCCATTGCAGTAGTCCATAGAGTTCCAGATCCTACACCATTAAATAAAGAGCAACTAACTAGCAACTAGCTAGCAGGCAAACCACCAAACAAAAACCACAGCATACTAATCACAATAATCTAGAGAGAGGCTAGAACAAAATCAGAACACCAACAATTTCCATTATCCAAATACTAGGGAAAACTAGAACTAGCCATCAGCAAGTACTAGACACATGGTAAATTAATAGAGAAATAACCAACAAAAAAGTAAAAAATTAAATAACCAAGATTCCAAGGACAACTAGAAGTCCTCCAACCAAACTAGCGTAAAATAATCATTAGGCAACCACCGTGAGAATAGCCCATCATAAGTGACCAACAAAAGAAGCATCCCCAATGAAAAGCAAAAAACAAAGCACCACACAACATGAGGTACAAAAGATGCACAACCACCATAGAAAAGCAATAATAGTAGCAAGCCAGGACTAGCTAGAAAACCAAACTTCCCCAACAATAAAGACTAAGCTAACAAAAAGCATAATAACAACATAAAATGTGCTACAAATAACGCCCCCACCAAATGCTAATCCTAAGAGAATAGCCCATCATAAGTAACCAACAAAGGAAGCATCCCCAGCAGCTTAGGAAAAGCAAAAAACCAACAAAGCACCACACAACATGAGGTACAAAAGATGCACAACCACCATAGAAAAGCAATAATAGTAGCTAGCCAGGACTAGCCAAAAAACCAAACTTCCCCGACAATAAAGACTAAGCTGACAAAAAGCATAATTACAACATAAAATGTGTTGCAAATAACGCACCCATCAAATGCTAATCCTAGGAGAATAACCAAATACAAAACCAAGGCAAAAGAAGGATCCAATAACAAATAATAAGGAACTGGGAGGCAACCCCCAAAAATGCAGCCAGGACATTCTACAAAAGAAGGCACAAAAAGGGAACAACCAACAACAGTTCCCACTAGGAAGGCCACCCATCCAACCATGAAAAACCAGTAAAAAGTAATTTTAGTTCAAGAGGAGAGTCAATAAACCAACCAGCGTAGAAAATAGAATAAAGCTAGAGCAGAAACCATCTCATCCACCAACAACCAGACTAATAAGATAGAGAAGATAGAAGCCACCAGGCTAAAAAAATGTACCCAAACTTTGAGGGAACCACCGTAACAGCAACCAAAGCAAAGAGAGAAACAAAACCTAGCTCAAGCTAAAAAGTGAAAATAAGTTTAGTGTTTAGGATTTAGGGTTTATGGTTTAGGTTTTAGGGTTTTGGTTAGGGTTTAGGGTTTAGGGTTTAGGGTTTTATGTTTAGGATTTAGGGTTTAATGTTTTGAGAGTTTAAGGTTTAGGGTGCAGGGCTTAGGGTTTAGGGTTTAGGATTTATGGTTGTAGGTTTTATGGTTTAGGGTTGTAGGTGGGTTTTGGGTTCAGGGTTTAGGTTAGTTTAGGGTTTAGGATTTTTTAGGGTTTAGGGTTTAGGGTTTAGGTTTTGAGGGCTTGGGGTTTAAGGTTTATGGATTTTTAGGGTTTAGGATTTATGGTTTATTTTATTTTTAGGGTTTTTTTAAAATAAGTAAACTGGTAGGTTTAGGTTTATTTAGTTTATTTAGATTATTTTTAATTTATTTTAGTTCATTTTATTTTTTTTATTTAAGTTTATTTTTTATTTTTATTTAGCGTAGTTTATTTATTTTATGTTTATTTATTTTAGTTTATTTTTTAGGTTTGGTTTAGGTTTATGTTTTTAGCTTAGATTTATTTTTTTATTTAATTTTTTTGGTTTTATTTTTTTAAAGGTTTAGGTTAAGTTTTTATTTTATTTTTTAGGTTTAGGATTTAGGTTTAGGTTTTAGGTTTTTATTTTAGGTTTATTTTTAGGTTTTATTTCTTAGTTTAGGTTTCAGTTTATTTTTAGTTTATTTTATTTTATTTTATTTAGGGTTTAGGTTTAGTTTATTTTAGGTTAAGGTTTAAGATTTATTTATTTTAGTTTAGGTTTAGGTTTATTTTATTTTATTTTGTTTATTCTTTTTTAGGTTTTATTTTTATTTATTTTGGTTTTATTTTAGGTTTGTTTTTCAGGTTTAGGTTTTTACTTAGTTTTTATTTTATTTTATTTTATTTTTATTTTACATATACTTTTTATTTTATTTAAGTTTTTTATTTTTAGGCTTATTTTATTTTTTTAATTTAGTTTAGGTTTTTATTTATTCTATTTTAGTTTAGTTTTTATTTTATTTTATTTTATTTTCAGGTTTATGGTTACAGTTTAGAGTTTAGGGTTTTAGGGTTTAGGGTTTAAGGTTAGAGATTTTTTTAATTTTTTTATTTATTTTATTTTTATTAAATTAATTAAACTAATAGGTTTAAATTTACTTATTTTATTTATTATTTATTTTAATTTATTTTATATTTTATATTTAGGATTATTTTTTTTATTTAGTTTAGTTTATTTATGTTAGGTTTATTTATTTTAGTTTCAATTTTTTATTTTAGTTTATTTTTAAAATTTAGGTTTAGGTTTAGGTTTATTTTTTAGTTTAGTTTTATTTTTATTTTATTATTTAAGTTTAGGTTTTATTTTTTAATTTTAGATTTAGGTTTAGGTTTTTATTTTATTTTTTTAGGTTTAGGGTTTAATTTAATATTAAGTTTATTTTTAGGCTTTATTTTTTAATTTAGGTTTAGGTTTATTTTTAGTTTATTTTATTTTTTTAATTTAGGGTTTAAGGGTTTATGTTTATCTTTATTTGGGTTTAGGTTTAGGGTTAGGATTTAGGTTTAGGGTTCGCTTTAGTTTGATTTTTAAGTTTAGGGTTTGGTTTAGGGTTTAGGTTTTAGGTTTAGGGTTTATGGTTTAGGGTTTAATGTTTATAGTTTAGGAGTTTAGAGTTTAGGTTTAGGATTTTAGATTTAGGTTTGGTTTTATGATTTAGGTTATTTAAGGTTTAGGTTTATTTATGATTTGAGTTTATAGTTTTAGGTTTGGTTTGGTTTAGGGTTTCTTTAGGATTTAGGTTTAGTTTAATGTAGTTTAGTTTAGCCTGGATTTATGATCTCTAGAGTTTAGGTTTGGTTTTAAGGTCCAGGGTTTTGGTTTTGGTTTCAGTTTAAAATTTAGGTATTTTAGGTTTAAGGTTTATTATTTGGGTTTTGTGTTGTCAGGTTTAGCAGGGTTGTAGGGTTAGAGGTTTAGTGTTTAGGGTTTAGGGTTTAGCAAGGATTTAGTTTAGTTTAGTTTAGGGTTTATGATTTAGGGTTTAAGGTTTTTATTAAAACAAATTAAGTAAATCGGAAGGTTTAAGTTTATTTAGTTTATTTAGATTATTTTTTTATTTATTTTAGTTTATTTTATTGTTATTTTTTATTTAGGTTTATTTTTATTTTTATTTAGTTTAGTTTATATATTTTAGTTTAGGTTTTTTTATTTTAGCTTATTTTTTAAGTTTAGACTTAGGTTTAGGTTTAGGTTTTTACTTTATTTTTTTTAGGTTCGTGTTTTAGTTTGTTATTTTAGGTTTATTTTTATGTTTTTTTAAGTTTAGGCTTAGGTTTATTTTTTCTTTATTTTATTTTATTTAACATAGGTTTAGGTTTAGGTTTAGGTTTAGGTTTATTTATTTTAGTTTCTTCTTTAGTTTAGGTTTAGGTTTATTTTATTTGGTTTAGTTTATTTTATTTTAAGTTTGGTTTTTTTAGTTTAGGGTTTAGGTGTTATTTATTTATTTTGAGGTTTATTTTAGGTTTAAGTTTTATTTAGTTTATATTTTATTTTATCTTATGTTTATTTTATTTTTATTTTAGGTTTAGTTTTGTTTTTTATTTTTGGTTTTATTTTTTAGGTTTATTTAATTTTTAGTTTTCGTTTTGGTTTTATTTATTTTATTTCGTTTAGTTTGAATGTTCTATTTTATTTTATTTTTAAGTTTAGGTTTAGGTTTAGGTTTATGTTTTAGTTTAGGTATTTATTTTATTTTATTTTATATTTTAATTTAGGTTTAGGTTTTAGGGTTTATGGTTTAGGGTTTTTTGGTTTTGGGTTTGGTTTAAGGTTTAGTGTTTTGGGTTTAGGGTTTTTAGGGTTTAGGGTTTTAGTGTTTAGGTTTTAGGTTTAGGGTTTAGGTTTTAGTTTAGGGCTTAGGGTTAAAGGTTTAGGGTTTAAGGTTTTTTAAGAGAGTTTAAGGTTTAGGATTTAGGTTTTAGAGTTTTAGGTTTTAGGGTTTAAGGCTTAGGGTTTAGGGTATAGGGTTTAGGGTTGTTTAGGGTTTTTTTTGAGAAGTTAGAATTTTATTAACATAAAAGGAAAAAATACAACGTCCTTAAAAGGGGTAAAGCTTTAAAATTCTAACACTTAGAACAAGAAACCTAAAGAGCTAAACCTCGATCTAAGTACATTAGAAAAGAAAAGAAAATAAAAGAAATTCAACAACTAAAAATCATAAGCAAAAAGACACAGTAAGACTAAAATAAATCAAATCATAAAGGATGAGTCAGAGTTCATGATTCCTTTGAGAAAGCAAGATAAGCAAGATCCATAACAAAA
This sequence comes from Cymbidium sinense, assembly GCA_021442155.1. NCBI lineage: Eukaryota > Viridiplantae > Streptophyta > Magnoliopsida > Asparagales > Orchidaceae > Cymbidium > Cymbidium sinense. Next base: position 40,098,078 of record CM038222.1, on the reverse strand, counting down.
ACACTTGGCTTGACTGAGTAACAAGCATTCCCTTTGTAAAGTTCCAACCTGGAAAAGAAATCTGCAAAACACTTCAAAGGCAAAAGTCATTGCTAAAAAGAATAAGCATAGAGAGAGGAAAAGGAGAGAGCTGACAACGAGAAGGCTCAAGCTCAGTTAGGGTCATCTCAAGGGGTAACAATACATATGAGCATCCAAACTTCATGAAGAAGGGTTACAATCCTATCTAATGCTACCAACCAGAGAGAAGAGGTTTGTAACATCAAATCCATCATAGCCAGCATTCCTGATTTAAGCAAACATATAAGGCCAATTGTCCGCAAAGTTCCAGATCTTACACCATTAAACAAAGAGCAACCGACCAGCATAGCCAAAACCAGGAAAACCAAAACCGCCATCGTAAACACCGCACCAATGATAATTAATAGAAACAACCAACAAAACCAAGATAGGGACCCTCAAGCCAATGTCCCAACAAGTAGCAGTCACCAAGACAAACTAGTGTGAGCAACCACAAATGACTTAACAACTCAGAAATGAAACCATCAACTGAAGGAAACATAAGCTGCAGCCAGTACAAATCACTAGAAGGCAAAACATCCACACAAAAGCAGGCCAAAGATTGCGACCAACCACCAGAAACTAAAAAGTTCATTCCAAAAGGATCAACAAAGGTTCGACAAGCTCAACAAATGGTTCAACAAATTGTCCAAGAAGAGGGAAAAGACCAACAAGGAAAAAATCAAACAACCAAGATTCCAAGGATAACGAAAACTCCTCCAACCAAACCAACTAAGTAAAACAGCCATAAGGTAACCACCAGAGAATAACCCATCATAAGTAACCAACAAAGGAAGCATTCCCATCAGTCAAGGAAATGTAGAAAACCAACAAAGCACCACACAATAGTGGTCCAAAGGAAGCATAGCCACTAGAGAAAGGCAACTATAGCAGCTAGCCAGGAGCAGCTGAAAAACAAAACTTCCCCATCAACAAAGACTAACCTAATAGCAAGCATAATAACAACACAAAATATGCAGCAAACAATGCACCCAATAGAGGCTAATCCCAGGAGAATAACCAAACACAATATCAAAGCAAAAGAATAACCGGTTTAGTTAGGGTTTTTTTTTTAAAATTAAGCAAAAAAGTTTGGGTTTATTTAGTTTATTTTAATTTTATCTTTATTTAGTTTAGTTTATTTATTTTAGTTTAGGTTTTTTATTTTAGTTTATTTTTAGCTTTAGGTTTAAGTTTAGGTATATTTTTATGTTTAGTTTTATTTTTATTTTATTTTTTAGGTTATGGTTTTATTTTAAATTTTTAGATTTATGTTTAGGTTTTTAATATATTTTTTTAGGTTTACGTTTAGGTTTTTATTTTTAATTTTGAATTCTTATTTTTAGTTTAGGTTTAGGTTTATTTTTAGTTTATTTTATTTTATTTAGTTTAGGTTTAGGTTTAGATTATTTTAGGTTTGGGTTTAGGTTTTATTTATTTTAGTTTAGTTTATATTTATGTTTATGTTATTTTATTTTTATTTTTGGTTTAAATTTTATTTTAGTTTAGGGTTTAGGTTTTATTTTTTATTTATTTTTAGGTTTTCTTTTCAGATTTATTTTTTAAGTTTATGTTTTAATTTAGTTTTTATTTTGTTTTATTTTAGGTTTAGTTTTTATTTTATTTAGGTTTTTTATTTTTTTTAACTTAGTCTAAGTATTTATTTATTTTATTTTAGTTTAGTTTTTATTTTTTATTTTCATTTCTTTTTAGGTTTAGGTATTTATTTATTTTTATTTTGGTTTAGGTTTCCTTATTTATTTTTTTTAGGTTTTATTTAGTTTAGGTTTAGGTTTTTAGCTTTTTAGGGTTTATGATTTAGGGTTTACGGTTTGTTTAGGGTTTGGGGTTTAGGGTTTAGGGTTTACGGTTTATGGTTTAGGGTTTTAGGATTTAGGGTTTATGGTTTAGGTTTTGGTGTTTAAGACTTAGGATTTAGGATTTTAGGGTTTAGGGTTTAGATTTTAGGCTTTAGGGTTTAGGGTTTTTAGGGTTTATGGTTTAGGGTTTAGGGTTTAGGTTTTAGGTTTAGGGTTCAGGTTTTAGTTTAGGATTTAGGGTTTTGGTTTTTTTTTAATAGAGATGAAATTTAGATTTATCATTTCTTCTTTTTTATTTCATCAACCAAGTAATACACCAAGTTTTCTAAGGCACAGGTGACAACATAGATAAAAATGAGCACGCATAGAGTAAATCAAAAACCCTAAATAATTAGAAATGTCTCTCCTGTAAAGGCACAGTTCCATAAGTAGCAGATCAGATCGACGGTTCTTCAGTTTCTCCAGTTCCCATCAAAACCAACCCATTCTCTTGAGTTGCGAGATCAACTATCATATCCCCGATCTCTTGCTCCGCCACAACCTAGGCTGTAACCTATGTCGCTCCTCCCACCTCAATAACCACCACTGCTCTAACCACCACCTCCATATCCACCAGCATTTACAGATCCCCCACCACCACTGTGATAATCATAGCCTCACCTTTGCCTCATCCACCAGATCTAGACTGAGCCTGGTTGACGATGATGTTCCTATCATCAAGATTTTGCCCATTTTTAGGGTTTAAGTTTAGGTTTTGATTTATTAGGTTGTAGGTTTTAGGTTTATTTTTTTAGTTTGTTTAGCTACTTTAGGTTTTGGTTTATGGTTTGGGGTTTAGTCAGGCTAACGTGCTACGCTGCTAGTGTGTCACCCCAGAGGTCTTTTACTTTAGATGATGTAAGTGCACTTTCCTCCCTTACTTGGCCACTACACAGATAAGTGCCTTGTTAGTTTGGTGAGTCTTAATGTGTGGCTACCTCATGTTGGCTTCATTTAAGAGGATGTGAGTCTGCTATGCTTTCTTGCTGGGTTAGCCTTCATGCATTGACTAGGTCAAGTATATTTGTAGTTTAGGATAAGTCCAGTATTGGCTCCTTCCCTCCTGACTACTTCATGTCTAGGTCCAGTCCTTCCTCTGAGCTCCCCGCTTAGTAGTCGCTCTATGTCAGATAGCATATGTCCCACCGATGACGTTATCAAGATGATAAGTTCCACTTGGAAAGTTGTAAGCCTACATGCTTTCTATCCAGATTGATCATTGCACACCGACGGACACCTTTGGTTGGTTTGTTCTCACTATGCTGATGGATACACCACTCATGCTAATGGATACACCTTAGGTTGGTTGGTTCTTGCATAATAGGATACACCACTCATGGCAGATGTAAGTATGCTACACTTTCTCCTTAACTTGGCCACCATACACCAATAGGCTTTCTTTTTTAGGCCTCAGGATAATGCCCCTAGTAGCACCTCCCCTATGGAAACTATATTTGGATCACATCCTTTGCAACCCCATTTAGACACTACCCGGGTTTCTATCAGATTGGACAGTTCCCCTTTCCTAGTAACCACCCCTATGGTTGGAGAATCCATCTTATGGATGTGTAGATTCTCTCTTTTTCAAGTAAATTTGAGATAGGTCAAGGCCTACATAGCCTCTTCTCAATGTTGTCCCTCACACACCAGCAGGGTCCACACAAACATGTAAACAAAATATATGTTCACTTGTGGATTAGGAGGGCACCCCTAGTGGTACATTTTCTCAAGAAGGCATCCCATCTTTAGGGCAGTGTCAGCAAAACTCCTTATTGGAATCGCCTGACTACTTTTGAGTTAATATAAGTCCCCAATGACATTCACTCAATAGTCACCCCTAAGTAAGGTTCGATTTGTTGTGCTACCAATAGGTCACCCCTGTGGTTGTTCCCTGCTTTAGAAGATGTAAATCTAGCGCACCTTCTTCCTAGCACAATAGTTGCACATCAAAAGGCAACCCCTTAGGTTGGCTAGCTCTACTCCATGGCTAGTAGACTATCTTTTTGGATTTGTAAATCTAAGATAGGATAGGTCCGATATAGCGCCTTCTTAGTGGGTCCATCACACATTGACATGGTCTATAAAGTAAATCTATCAAATTTGGATCTCACATCCCTAGTGGATATGCTCAATTTAAAATTAAACTAAACCAAATAAACCATATCAAATCACATGAAATTAAGATAAAATTAATCCTAAATACTTTTGAGTTGGCATAACTCCCCAGTGGCATTCACTCAATAGTGTCCCTAGGTTAGGCTCGATTTGTTGTGCATCCAACAGGCTACCATAATGGATGTTCCTTGCTTTGGAAGATGTAAGTCTACTATGCCTTCTTCCTAGCATAGCCACCACACACTGAAAGGTAACCCCTTAAGTTTGATAGCTCTAGGGTAGACTATCCTTTGGATTTGTAAACTGAGGTAGGTCAGGCTAATATAGCCCCTTCTCTGGGTCCATCACCAGATAGGGTCCATACATTAACTGATTAAGTTAAACCCAATCTAAGTTTTCCAAGTGGAGTTAAATCACACCCTTCTCACAAGTGGAGTGGAAATCATATATAAACAAGTCAAGCAAACAAATCAAATTCAAAACCAACCTCCCTAGTGGAGCAAAATTAAACCAACTCGCCTAGTAGATTCTAAATCAAAGAAATCCAACCAAACTCTTATTCCCAGTAGATACATCCCCAAACAAATCTATGAAATTAAACACAAATCCCAATCCCAGGATAGCATGAACCTTCCCTAATGGAAGGTTAATATACTCGATCCCTAGGAGACTCGAGCCCATATCTTTAGCAGATATGCCTCCACATCAATTAAAATAAATTAAATTAAAGTCGATTTGATCTTAATCCTTGATGAATTATACATTATTATCCCCAGTGGATCTTCTTTCCATAAATCATATAATCAAATCAAATTCAAACCTTCCAGCAGTAGATTTTCTTCTTCTATGCCCCGACATAGAGCCCTCACATCATGTCCAATGCATGTGTGATCCCCTAACGAACTCCCTCCATGTCCTTGACATGGAATTCTCATCAAATCTTATTTCTTCTCTTATGCACACCTTTAATACTTCAACCAAAAGCCTAACAATGTATTCATTCAAATTACATCATCTTAACATTGGAATCAATAATTTATGATTTGTGATGGTGCAAGCTCAAACTAACTGTACAATATCATGATAAACATATTATAATGTGAATTAACACACTATATTATATTATAATATATGATGGTATATTATAATTTACTATAATATAACATATTGTCTAACATTACACCTCATTAGAATCACTTAAAGGGAATAAATAACAAAAGTTTCTCAAAATATGAATGATGTTCATTTTGGATGTAAAATTGATATTTTTCTATTAGAAATGGTACAAAATAATATAATTTTGTGTTGCTTCTTGGTGTGTGCCATGAATTTGGCCAAATTCTTCCATCTCAACCTTCAAACTAACATTTTGTTAGTTTTACCAAATGTATTATAACAAAAGTAAAAATATACTAAAATCTACAATAACATTTAGTAACATACCACCACATTCATATATATGTGAAGTTAGATTATTATGTACATTATATTTTAATATGCCTTCATATAATATATTATCTTACATTACACCTTAAAATGAATCACTTTAAGCAAACATCCATAAATTTTGGTTGAAAAATGAACATTTATTTTGGATGCAGAATTACATTCTTTTGATTAAATGACACACCATAGCACACCCCCAATGATGTTCCCTTAAGCTTACCTTAAATTTGGCCAAATCCCATCATCTTAGCCTATAATTTATTATTTTTATGAATTATGCCAGTACAAAATCTACTACATCATACTGTAGCAAACTAAAATATGCTAAACAACAAGTAATAATACACAATAGTAAGCTATAATGCACAATGCTACACAATGTTATGGCATCCTATATTATAATACACTACAGCATATTATATTATATAATATTATGTTGCATATGACATCATAAGGGATTACTTAAGATAAAAAAATCATAAAATTAGACAAAACAATAAAAAATTATATATTTTAGTTGTATCACTTAAATATTTTAAATTGAAACAATATATTATGATGCCATGCTCTACCTATTATGAATTTGGCCAAATTCTATAATGTTAAAGTCTAAATCAACATTTTCATAAATAATGCTAGTGTAGGCTTGTAGGGGTTAAAATACTAAAAGAATTTAAAATGTGTGCGAATAATATATTATGATATATGATGTTGTACTATGGAACAACATATAATATTTATTTTGAACATAAAAATTACTTTTTTAGACTATAAGTGGCATAACACACCTTTGGTACTAGCCTAATTCTTACTTCAAATTTAACAAATTTTATCATCTAATTTATTAAGTCAATATTTTTATGATCTTTATTAATATAGACTATAGAACAATACCATAATATACTAAAATATTTGAAAACATCTTATAATATCCAAAAACATATCACTACATGCTCAAATATATGATGCTACATTAGACTATAATATATGGTAATATAATATTATTTAGGGTTAATGTTTCTGATATTCAAATCCCTAATAGTCAAGGGAAGTCACTTGAAGACATTTTCTTTGGCTACCATAATAATGTTAGGATTAGGTCATTCTTTAGATCTACTCTTAATGAGATCTTTATACAAGGTTTAGGGATTAGGGTCTAGGGTTAGGAATTAGAGTTAGAATAGGCTTTAAGGTTTAGGGTTAGTTTGGGGTTTAGGGTTTAAAGTTTGGGGTTTAGGGTTTCGGGTTTGGCGTTGTAGGTTTTAGGGTTTAGGATTTATGGTTATAGGGTTTAAGGTTTAGGGTTTAGGGTTTAGGGTTTAAGGGTTTAGGGTTCAGGGTTTATGGTTTAGGGTTTATGGTTTTTAGGATTTAGGGTTTATGGTTTACAGTTTAGGATTTAGGGTTTAAGTTTTAGGTTTAGGGTTAAAGTTTTAATTTAGGATTTAGGATTTTGGTTTTAGGGTTTAAGGTATTTTTTAATAGAGAAAAAATTTATATTCAACATTTCTTCTTTTTGATTTCATCAACCAAGTACCACCAAAAGTTTTCTAAGACATAAGTGATGATATAGATGAAAAATGAGCACCCATAGAGCAAATTAAAAACCCTAGATAAGTAGAACCGTCTCTACTATAAAGACACAGTTCCATAAGCACTAGATCAAATCAACCGTTCTTCAGTTTCTCCAGTTCCCATCAAAACCACCCCCGCCTCTTGAGTAGCAGGATCCTCCATCATATCCCTAATCTATCCCTCCACCAGCACCATGACTATATCCTCCGTTGCTTCTCCCACCTCCATAATGACCACTACTTCAACCACCTCCTCCATATCCACCAGCTCCTCCAGATCCCCCACCACCACTATGATAACCACCTCACCTTGCCTCCAATCGGATCTAGGCCAGTTGATGGTCATGTTCCTGCATCAAGGATCTACCCATTCTTGGTTTAAGGGTTAGCTTTAGGGTTATTTATGGTTTAGGTTTAAGGTTTAGGATTAGTTTAGGTTTTAGGGTTTAGGGTTTAGGGTTTATGGTTTAAGGATTTAGGGTTTAAGATTTAGGGTTTATGGTTTAGGGTTTGGGGTTTACAATTTATGGTTTAGGGTTTAGGGTTTAGGATATTAGGGTATTAGGGTTTAGGGTTTAGGTTTATATGTTTATGGTTGTAGATTTAGGGTTTAGGGTTTAGGGTTAGTTTTAGGGTTTAGGGTTTAGGTTTAGGATTTAAGGTTTAGGGTTTTTTTTTAAAAATTAAGTAAATTAGTAGGTTTTAGTTTATTTAGTTTATTTTTAATTTATTTGAGTTTATTTTATTTTTTATTTTTATTTAGGTTAATTTTTTATTTTTATTTATTTTAATTTATTTATTTTAAGTTTATTTATTTTAGTTTATTTTCTAGGTTTAAGTTTATTTTTAGTAGAGTTTTATTTTTATTTTTTAGGCTTAGGTTTTATTTTTTATTTTTAGGTTTAGGTTTAAGTTTTCATTTTATTTTTTTAGGGTTAGATTTTAAGTTTTTAATTTAGGTTTATTTTTAGGTTTTATTTTTTATTTTAGATTTAGGTTTATTTTTAGTTTATTTTATTTTATTTAGTTTTAGTTTAAGTTTAGGTTTATGCTTTATTTGTGTTAATTTAGTTTACTTTTGATTAGGTTTAGGTTTATTTTATTTTTATTTTAGGTTAAGTTTTTTTTTTTCATTTAAGGTTTTAGCTTTATTTTTTATCTATTTTTAGGTTTTATTTTTAGGTTTATTTTCTAGTTTTGGTTTTATTCAGTTTATTTTATTTTATTTTATTTATACATTTTATTTTATTTTAGGTTTTTTATTTTAATTTTATTTAGGTTTTTTATTTTTAGTTTAGTTTAGGTTTTTATTTATTTTATTTTTGTTTATTTTGATTTTTATGATTTTTTATTTTTAGATTGAAGTTTATGTTTTTAATTTTTTTAATTTTTTAATTTTTTAATTTTATTTTTGTTTAGGTTTTATTTATTTATTTTATTTTTAGGTTTTATTTAGTTAATGTTTAGGTTTTTAGGTTTTTAGCTTTTTAAGGTTTAGGGTTTAAGGTTTGTTTAAGGTTTAGTGTTTAAGGTGTAGGGTTTGGGGTTTAGGGTTTAGGTTTTAGATTTAGGGTTCAAGTTTTAGTTTAGGGTTTAGGGTTTAAGGTTTTTTTTAAAGAGAGAACAAATTTAGATTCAACATTTTTTCTTTTCGATTTCATCAACAAGTAGCACCCCAAGTTTTCAAAGACATAAGCTACAACATAGACCAAAAATGAGCACCTATAGAGCAAATAAAAAATCATAGATAACTAGAACCATCTCTATTATAAAGACAGTTCCATAAGCAGCATATCGGATCAATCACTCTTTAGTTTCTCTAGTTTCCATCAGAACCACCTCTCTCAGTAGCGGATCCGCCATCATCCTCAGATCTCCCTCGCCACCACACCACGTAATGTCTCACTCCTCCGCCTCCATAAGCAAGACTTCTAACCACCTCCTCCATATGTATCAACACTTCCAGATCCGCCACCACCACTACGATAATTTCCACCTACGCATTCACCTCCAGTACCAAGATCTAGACTGAGCCTAGTTGGCGGTGATGTTCCTACCATCAAGGTTTTGTCAATTCTAGGGTTTAGGGTTAGTTTAGGGTTTAGGGTTTAGGGTTAGTTTAGCATTTAGGTTTGGGTTTAGAGTTTTAGGTTGTATTTAGGGTTTTGGGTTTAGGGTTTTAGGGTTTAGGGTTTAAGGATTAGGATTTAGGGTTTTAGGGTTTAGGGTTTAAGGTTTAGGGTTTAGGGTTTAGGATTAAGGATTTAAGGTTTAGGGTTAAGTGTATAAAGTTTAGGGTTTAGGATTTTAGGGTTTAGGGTTTAGGGTTTAGGGTTTTAGGTTTAGGGTTTAGGGCTTAGGGTTAGTTTTTGGATTTAAGGTTTAGGATTTAAACTTAGTGTTTTTTTAAATTAAATAAATTAGGTTTATTTAGTTTATTTATTATTCATTTGAGTTTATTTTATTTTATTTTATTTAGGTTAAATTTTATTTTTTTAGTTTAATTTATTTATTTTAGGTTTATTTATTTTATTTTAGGTTTTTTATTTTAGTTTATTTTTTAGGTTTAGGTTTATTTTTTAGTTGAGTTTTATTTTTATTTTATTTTTAAGGTTTAGGTTTTATGTTTTATTTTTAGGTTTAGTTTAAGGTTTTTATTTATTTATTTTTTTTGGTTTACAGTTTAAGTTATTATTTTAGGTTTACTTTTAGGTTTTATTTTTTTAGTTTAGTTTTAGGTCTATTTTTTTTCTATATTATTTTATTTAGTTTAGGTTTAGGTATAGGTTGAGCTTATTTTAGGTTTAGGTTTAGCTTTAATTTATTTTAGTTTAGTTTATTTTAGTTTGGGTTTAGGTTTATTTTATTTTACTTATTTTTTATTTATTTTAGGTTTAGTTTTTTTTTGTTTAGGGTTTATGTTTTATTTTTTATTTATTTTTAGGTTTATTTTCAAGTTTAGGTTTTTATTTATTTTTTATTTTATTTTATTTTAAATATATTTTATTTTTATTTTATGTTTACTTTTTATTTTATTTAAGTTTTTAATTCTTAGGTTAATTTTTTTATTTTTTTAGTTTAGTTTAGGATTTTATTTATTTCATTTTAGTTTATTTTTATTTTTATTTTATTTTCTTTTTAGGTTTAGGTTTAGGTTTTAGTTTAGGTTTTTATTTTATTTTATTTCTATTTAGGTTTATTTATTTATTTTATTATTAGGTTTTATTTAGTTTAAGTTTAGGTTTTTAGCTTTTTAGCTTTTTAGGGTTTAGGGTTTAGGGTTTAGGATTTAGGGTTTAGCATTTAGGGTTTAGGGTTTAGGGTTTTAGGGTTTAGGGTTTATGGTTTAGGGTTTATGGTTTAGGGTTTATGGTTTAGGGTTTATATGGTTTAGGGTTTATGGTTTAGGGTTTATGGTTGGCTTTGGGTTTAGGGTTTAGGGTTTAGGGTTTAGATGGGCTTGGTTTAGTGTTAGTTTAGTTTAGGTTTTTTTTTTAGGTTTAGGTTTTTAGCTTTTTAAGGTTTAGGGTTTAGGGTTTAGGGTTTAGGGTTTAGGGTTAGTTTAGGTTTTGGGTTTAGGGTTTAGGGTTTGGGATTTAGGGTGTAGTGTTTAGGGTTTAGGGTTTAGGTTTTAGGTTTAGGGTTCAAGATTTAGTTTAGGGTTTAAGGTTTTTTTTTAAGAGGGAACGAATTCAGATTCAACATTTCATATTTTTGATTTCATCAACCAAGTAACATCCCAAATTTTCTAAGACACAAGTGACAACATCGTTCAAAAAATGAGCACCCATAGAGCAAATCAAAAACAGTAGATAAGTTGAACCGTCTCTACTTGTTGACCTCATTTTTGGAGTGAGCTCTCAACTTCTTCATCTTAGACATAGGACTCCTCTTAGACATTAAGATTTCCTTAGTCCTTCTTCATTTTAGACATAAGACTCCTCTTAGATATTAAGAGTTCCTTAGTCTTAAGACACTTCTAGTGATTTGGTGAACACTTAACCTAACCCTAGAGACTTAGAATAGTTAACCATAGGAATAAGTTATGCCTTAGGTGTATTAGAAAACTTTTCCTACCCTATAGCTTGAACCAAATCCTTACTTCCTTCTTTCAAGTCAAGCATCAAATTCAAACCAACTTCAAATTCAAACCAACATTAAATTCAAACCAACTTCAAATTCAAAGAAACTTCAAATTCAAATCAACTTCAAATCCAAACCAGCTTCAAATTCAAATCAATTTCAAATTCAAAATGTACTTCAAATTCAAATCAATTCCAAGTAAAACCTTAAAAATTGATTTTCTCAAATCCAAATCAATTCCAAAACTCAAATCATGAATCAACTCCAAATAATTGAAATCCATGATCAATTCTAATCCCAAACCTTTCTTAAGCCAATTTGATTTCATCTTATGGACTTAGCCTAAATCAAATCCAAATCACTTCAAATTCAAAATATTTTCTCATAACCCATTTATATTCTCATTTATATTCACAAATATAAATAAAATATAAATTCAAATGACAAAAACCAAATTCAAAACTCAAGCCCAAATCTAACCAAATTTCAACCTAAACTATTTCAAGTCAAATTTTTGAACTTAGCAAAATCCAACTCAAATCAATCCAAACCTTTGGATTTTCTCTTCAAACAATCTATCCTTCAATCACAAACTAAATTTAATTATAAACTTTAATCATCAAACTAAAACTAAATTCAAAACTCAAACCCATGTTCATCCTTTGAAGTTGAAATTATCAAATGAATCAAAACTCATTTGACTCCAAATCACTTGTAATTGGGTTTATATTTCAATCATAAGTCCATGAGAGTTTAACCAAACTTGAATCAAGCCTTGATCAAGTCAATTGACCCATTGAGGCTCACTTGACTTAAAGTACCTTTTTTTTGCCAAATTTTAATCCTACCCAAATTGGATTGATCTAAGCCCACCTAAGCCTCACATTATGAGCAACAATCATCATATAATGATCAATCAATCAAATTGGGTAAAACCAAGTCAACCTAACCTTTGACCAAGTCAACACTTAGCCCAAATGAAACCTAAACAAAATCCACCATAGGCCAAATTGATTGAAACCATTGATCTAAACCAATTCATGATCAATGATTGCACTTGACCAAGTCATCATTTGAGCCAAACCCTTTGGCCACTTAACCTAAGTTGACCCAAGTTGATCTAAAAGTCAAAATGTGTCAAAACTTGATCTAAGCCAAATTGATTAGATCCAATGGGTCAAATTAATTCTAAATCACTTGGTGAACTTGACCAAAGCCTCAATTACCCAACCTAGCCCAATTGGCCGCCATGAACCCAACTTGACCTAAAAGGTCAAATCAACTTGAAATAAAACTAAACCAAAATTGATTGAAACCAAAGCTTGCAAATCATTTTAAATGATTAACCAAGCCTAAACCAACCCATGACCTAGCCCAATTAAGTCAAATGAGTCAAATTGGTCAACTTGACCTATTTGACCTAAATGAATTCAAATGAACCAAAACCAAATCTAAACCAAATTGAACCAAATAAAAGATACCAAAATTCTTCAAATGGTCATATGAACTTGACCTAACCCATGGTTTGACTCAATTTGATCAATTGGTCAACTTGACCCAAAGTGACCCATTTTGACCAAAATGGGTCAACTTGAGCCAAATCATATCAAATATAATTGCAAATTCATTGAAAATTGGCACAAGCCATTTTTCAATCATACTAATATGCCCAAATCATAAACAAAACCAAATGACTATTTTACCCCTAGGTCAAAGGGCAACCTGTGGCCAAATCCACTTAGGATTTGGTCAATTCCTTTTCATGGCCACTTGCAATCTCCTAGTTGACCATTTAGACACCAAGGGAGGTGGTGCACATGACCCAATGGGTTTGGGTCAGCCAAACCAAACTCAAGGCCATAATCGACCATCCCACTCAAATTTTTCCACATGGATCACCTCCCAACCTCATTTTCACCCATGTGCACCTCCACACTTTCGCTCCTTTTCCAAAATTGAACCACATGAGATGCCTAACAATCTAAACAACCAATTCAATCTGATCTATTTGATCAAAATGGAAAGAAGGCTCTCGGCCATCCGATTCAAGTAGGGGGAGATATACTCTCCCTCATTCTAATTCAATTGATGACTCTTGCATTTGATTGAACTCAGAGGATAAAAGGCAAGCATCCACAAGCTTCCCTAAGGATTCTAGAGATCATTCTATTTCTCTCTTCTCAATTTTACTTAAGTCAAAAATAGAGGAGGTAGGAGAAATTTCCAACTCACTCATCACTCCACCAAAGTCCAGTTGCTCTTGCAAGCACCATCTAGGAGGCAAGTCGTACTCATCCAAAGCTTCTCCCAAGTCTCCAAGCCATGGGAAGCCTCACCTAGACCAAAGTTGCAAGCCATTGACACAACATTTGGTCAATTGGAAGATCCACTATAAATTGAACCCTCAAACCTTCAATAGGTCTTCATCTCCACTAGGCAATTTCCCTAATGATCTACTTAGTTAGCTTAATCAAAATTTCAAAATTAAGTTAATCAATCTCTTTCGTAGATCCTTAGGTGTTCAAAACCAAGGTAAATTTAAGGAAACCATTTCCAACTCACATGTGTGGGAATGTTATGAAAGTACCTAATTAAACCCTTTAGCTTAATTAATCAATCATTGTGAGCCAATTTCATTAAGCCCCTTTCTTTCCTAGGTGCATTATTGATTTAAATTTCATGTGGTTGCATATCATATGTTGGCTCATAATTATTAGGTTAATTATGTTAAAGTGGTGTAGGTAAGGGGTAATTAATAGACTTAATTTACACCGTAACCTAAATAAAATATAAAATCAACTTAATGGTGTTAGTGTTTTCTCTGAAATAGAGGAAGGAAATGGCACCACATAGAGTTTAGGAATATTTTATTTAGTTAACAAAATACAGTATTAAGGAATAAACATATTATCTGGAAAGATAAACATGCTCTCCTGTAATGGATTCGATCATTTCAATGAAAGACTCCTAAGGCTAGTGGGACTTTGTGTGCAGTATTTTTTATATGGAAAAGTAGACAGGTTTATTTTATCACGGGATCATGGTTCTATAACGGCAAGCCTATAGTTAATTACATCTTAGGAAAGGTCTCTTCCTAATACTCGATTAAAAAAAATAAGTATTTATTCTTAAAGACGCCAAGGTAGCTTTCAAAGGATTGATTTTTTTGAAATTCAATTAGGAGGTCCAAATTAGAGAGTTATTTTCAAGAGTCAAATGGGAAAAGTAGGAAATGTCTATTGATCGGGATACCTGACATTTCATATCTATGATTGGGCTTCAAATTTGGGATTTAATTTTATATTTTGAGTTGTCAATTTTTTTTAAAAATCTAGGCTTAGATTCTAGTAAGTAGAAATGCCTAGGGTTGAAGACTTATTTTGAAAAGGATGCTTAACCTAGTCTATTGGTGCCGACACATTTAGATGCTACTAATTCTATCCTTAGGAATCATTGGTCATTCTCTCACTTGAGGGAACAAGCCTATCCACTCTTCGACTTATAACTTAGAGAGAAGGCTGAAAGCTAACACCACCTAAGCGTATTTTAAATTTATGAAGTCAAATCTATGAACCTATACTAACTCATTAATTCTTAGCATCATGTAGGGCATGAGGATGCATCTAAGTAATGCATATTTTTTAGATTTTATGATTTTTGATCCAAGATTCATTTTAGGTCATAGGAATGCAATTTATGCCTAATGCATTCAATTAGAAAAGGTTATTGGCCAAATTAGAATAGAAAAGATGTTCTTCCATCATAGGCTCTCAAAGGTCATGCCCAAGTTCTCGGCAAAGATGGAAGTCCTCCTTAACAAGGGTGAAACAAGATGATTTATGCATGATGTTAAAACATCCAACTAAGAGGTTGCTACATATTTTATCTTTCTTTAATACTTAAGCTTTCATATGAAGATTATGAGTTGTATTTATTTCTATGTTATTATTGATTTATTTGGGTAGAAAATTTAATTTATCCTATAAGCCTACATCCAGGCATTCACCACAACACAAACATAGCATAGAAAGAAACCTAGAAAAAGCATGCTATTTCTATTGCGCACCTAAAATAAGTCAAACTAGATTAAATTAATAAAATAGGGCAATGCGGTCGGGTACTGCTGTAGACCCCGGAAGAAAGAAAAATGGGCATTCAAGTTCTACCCTTATACAACCTGACCTAGAACTATAAGTTTAGATCTATGAGTCTTCTTTTCAGTAAAGTCTCCTTCTTAGGACATCCATCCTCCCAGGACCACTACACCATCTGTAGGGTCGTCTATTAATCATAGACCCCATAAATCCTAACCTAATTCTAAGCTCAAATTTATATTTTAAAAGTCAAAAAGAAATCTTAAGCCCTGCAAAATAGATGTTAGGAATTACAAACATCACACAAAGCAGTTTATATTTCTCAAACATATGGGCTTAGCATTAGTTGCTTACCAAGCCCACTTGTCCTATGGACTATGTTAAGTGATTTTCAGTATCTGCAAGCAAATAATAATTTTATGATTTATTTATTACAGCGATCCCTTTAAAAGAGTCCCCTATAGAAAATAGTGTTAAATCTAGAAAGAACACCCTAACATCCAGTGTCACGAATAAAAATTCTTAAGCATCCAATCTAAAGCAATACACCACACAAACATGTGAATCACAACACAACATATCATAGGAGATTAAAAAAAAATCACATAACGATCTAACCTAGATCTAGAGTCTGTGACCTAAGTAATCTAGTGTGTGTGTAGAAGTTGGGCTTGTGTGGTAAGTCTTTGCAAGGACATCTTAGTTCAAGTTTTAATTCAATGGTTAATTTTGTTTAATTTTTTCCTTTGGGTGGTTTCAATTCAAATGACTTAATGATTTAATTTCATTTTTATTCCATTTTATTTTGTTAAAGTTGTTTAGGTTTTCAAGAATGAAGAATGGAATGATTCCATTTTTTAGATGGAGCTCTTTCCATTCAACATCCTAATTCTAATGAAGTTTCCAAAAAAGTCTAATTAAGATCCTTAAGTATCTTAATTAATCTTTGGGATTGTTTTTTTTATTCTTTTCCTTTTGAATTTTAGATTTGATTTAAGTTATTTCATTTGTTTGATTTAATTTATTTGATTTATTTTATTTGGAATTAAGCTATGTCGATTTTATTTGATTTGGTTCACATTAATTTAAAGAGTTTAGATTGAAGTTTGATTTCATTCAATTTAGCTTAAGTTGTTTAATTATGTTTGAATTTCATTAAGTATTGATTATCTTAAAAATTTGAAATTTAATTAACTTAAAGTTTTAATTTCACTAATCTTTAAGTTTGATTAAATTCTTTGACTTAGGAAGTTTTGATGAATTATCCTAAGTATTTCTAATGTTTATTTCAGATTAGTTGAATTTATTTGATGATTCAATGTATTAGTGATTCTTCTTAATTACTTTTTAATTTACGTGGACCTAGAAATTTGGAAAATCAAGAATTCCAAATCTATTAATCAATTGGGTTTGAGATAATTATGATAAGTGGTGTTACATGCTAATTTTATGTTTCTAAAGTTTTATATTGATAAGATTTGTAATTAGGGAGTAATTAAGATATTAATTATTTTATTAAAACTTAAATTTAGCCTCATTCAATGAGATTCAATTAAGGGTTTTATTTTTCATAAACTCCTCACTAAAATACCTTTCCAATGAAAATATATTTATAATTTTTGGCTAACTCATTGATTTATTATGACTTAATTAAGTTTAAGTTATTTAATTGAATTATTTAATTCATTTACATGCCTAGTTAGGTTAATTTAAGGATTATTAGGTTTAATTGAGTTTAAGTGATGTTTTAATGTTCACTAAAGTTCATTACTGTGATTTAAGGTTGTTTGATTATAATTCCCTAATTATTTCATTAAAGATTAATTAATTTAATTAATGTATTAATTAAGCATGCAAAATTGTAATTTACATCAAACCAGTGAATTAAATCATGAACAATTCACCTATGGTGTGTTTCATGCTTAATTTCATTTCCCCAAAGTTTCAAATTAATTATATTATTAATTTGAGAGTAATTAGGGTTTAATGTTTTTCATATAAACTCAACTTAAGGCTAAAATTCCCAATAACAATTAGGGATTTTAATTTTCTTGGATTCCTCTCATCAAGATGAATCCATAAAGCCCTCATTTGTATTTTTCTGATTTGTATTTATTTTTCTATAATTTTTAGAAGTTTATATAATTTTTTAATTATTTTAAACCATTATTAACAGTTTAAGTGTCGTGGGGTCCATGCAAAAATGCGGTCCACGTGTCACGCACTTACATGGCGTCAGTATGTGGTAGCTTCTGATGATTACGGAGATGATCCGGATCGATCCCGCGGTTCCTAAATGGAAAAATCATCCAGTCTACCTAGATCTGGGATCAAATACACCGTGTGAGAGTTCTCCTTCATTTCCCATGGGAGCCAAGAATTGTTCATCTTGTTTTGCTAATATCTTTTGATCTAGGCATGAAAATCACACAATTTCAATTGTTACATGACCATTAAAAGAAATCCTATGATTCTATATGGTTGGTTCAACTTGGAGATCCAACTTCCTTCAAAAAGCTCCAAACTCAAAAAGCATAGGAGAAAATGAAGGAACGTTAATGGAGAACCTAGATTCCAGTGATCTCTGATGGCGAGGTCGATTCCATTAGCATTAGATCAATACAATGAGCTCATGGCTGGAGTTTGGTGGCTTGTTTCTATGTGGTTTTCCCCCTTGACCAAGCTTCCTACCGTTGGCCTTGATGGTTCTTGGGCTTCCCGGTGCCAAATGATTTGAGTAAGGGGTCGATTTGGATCACCTCGTGCCCTAGAACTTGTGTGTGCCTTCAATTTGGGATGAAATCTCCTCCTTTGGATTTCACCATTAGAGGAGCTCGATTTTGCACTATTCACCACCCTTTTGGTGGTCAATTCATTGAGGAGAGTTTTGGGATCAATTGGGAAAAGAGTTGAACATCTTTTGCTTGGTTTCCACTCTTGGCAGATCCCCACCTTCTCTTCTTCTTCTTCTCTTTTTCTTCTCTTCCCTTGGTTGGCTAGAGTAATGGCCAACCCTTGGAAGTTTCCTCTTGATTGCTAATTGCCTACCTTCACTTGAATGCATACACCTTTTTTAAGAGGTGGAATTTGGCTTGATATCAAGAAGAGGTGTTGTGGGATGAGGTGGGAAGAAGAGTTTGCATTTTTCTTCTTCCCATTTTCTCCTCTTTTTTATTTTATTTTTTATGATTATGGCATCACCACGTAGCCCTAGACTAATGTGTGCTACCCATTTTGAGTTTATGTTGGAATACATTTAATTTGGGTTGGAGTTCGAGTCAAAATCAAGTGCATTAATTCAAGCTTGATCCAATTCAAAATCAATTCAAGGGTATTTTTGAAATTAAATGTAATTTGAATTTTAATCATCATGAATTGATGATCAATTGATTGTTCATTTGTTTGAATTGATTCATATTGGATGCTTGATTTGATCTTACCTAAGCCAAATATGTTAGATCCAACCCAAGGTGAATTCACTAGCTCACTAAGCATAGTGCTCTAAGTCATGAATTAAGAAAATTATATTTGAGATTAGGATCTCATAATTGCTAAAATAACCTCATCCAAAAATGAGGTCAACAAATGGTTCTATAATTAAATTAAATCAATTCACATATGGGGAAATGGGTTTGAACTAGCAAACTCTTTTTTCATTTCCTAAATCAAATTCAAAACAAAATAAAACAATCTCTTTAAGAAATGATGATTCTCTTTAAATGATCTTATTTCATAAGATTGTTGTTAGGAATTACATAGGGTGATTGAAGTTACATGCTTACATCACTTGATTTCTTTCCAAGCATGCTAAATGTTGTGTGCCAAATGAAAATCATGCATTCATATCTTTTAAAAAAACAAAAATAAATGAAATGTTTTCTTTATGTCAAATTGCATGTTTTGGTTGAAGTAAGAATATGAATGGCTATTATCACTACTAAATCAAAAATTATTTTCAAAATCTGTAAATCAAAGATCATAAATGAAGGTATGCTACTTATAAATACTTATAAGCTTGCATGTAGTTATAGTTTAAAATGTGTTATGTGATTTTCTTCTCTTTTCTTGACATGGGTTTGTATTGGATTTATAAAGTGTATAGTTCAATTTGAAAAGAACATAACACTTTTCTTAAATCTATTCTCATGCACTCTATGTATGACTTAAGAAGGATCCCCACATTACACACATAAATTAAACAACCAAAATCAAACAAATAAAAAAAAATCTTTTACATGATTCTTCATCCATTTATTTTCTTTTTATACAGGCACATGCATTTAAGAAAAATGGTATATTAGTCTGGACATCCCGGGGTTACAAGGCTTTAGGTAGCCCTAAGATGGTCTTGTACCTTATACCCTTGCTGTAGAAAATAATGGCACTATACTCACTTATGTCTTTCATACATGTAAATGTGCTTTTGATTAATGGATAAAAGAATCCCTCTCTTATCTACTTAACAAAATCATGCATCATGAAATATCAAAAAATTTCCTAAATAACATCTTATTGCATTCATCATTAATGTGTGCTAAAGTTTGCATTTCCATGTATAGATATGCTTAAGATTTATTCATATGCATGATACACATGTTGGAAAGAAATAAGGGTTGTGTGTTTTGTGATAGTAAATCACTTTAATTAATCCTAAAATGCCTTTCTTTTTGAATAGGTTTATTTAGAGAAAAATATAAACTTAGGATTAATTAAAACACATAATAAAACATTCACTAAAGAAAAATCACGAATGAATCTACCTTAGAAGTTACTTAAGGTAGGGAGGTAAGAGAAGTTCTCTTCTCTTTTCCTCTCGTTACAATACTTAGTAATAATTATAGGCTTATTCAAACCAGATCAAATCATCAAATAAAATTAACAAATTAACTAAATCACTTAAATGAAACCACCTTCTAAGTTGAATCATTCACACTTAAAAAATTCTATCCTTAAAAGCCTAGCTAAGACATGCCACACAAGCCTTAAATGGCACACACATTAGGCTAAGTCACCATTTATAGCTCTATGTTTGGGCGGTGTATGGTTTGATGCTTGATTTTGTTTTATGATGTAATGTTTTAGTCTGGATGTTAGGGTGTATGTGCATAGACTGGATGATAGGATGATCTTAGTCTAATCATTATCTTCTGCAGAGGATTATTTTTAAGGGGCGTTATAATAAAAATAATAAATGCTTTTATTGTGCAAGTTGTTTATAACCCTAAACATAATCTAAATTAGGATAGGTGGACTTGGTTACCCCTGTGTGGGGTACAAAGTCCAATTTATTTCTATAACTGCTTAAAATTGTGTGGTATGTTTAGCTAATCTTTGTTTTGCAAGTTTAATTAGATTTACTTTCCCATTTTCATGTAATTTTGCAATTAAGATTTGGAATGAATGTTATGGGGGATTTGAATGAACATTGGTCATAAGACTATGTCTTATGCACCATATAAAGCCTTGGAGCAACTACATCCCAACCAATCAAAAGAAAGAAAGAAAGAAAGAAAAAGAATGAAAGAAAGAAAAAGAGAAATGAAGAATGAAGAGATGAAGAATGAAGACCCCCATAACATGAATTCCTTTTTTATTATAATTAATTCATTTGTAATCTAGGTTGTAAAAGGGTAGAGATTAGCTACCCATTTCTTTTCGGGTTTGTGCGGTGGAGCCTGACCACAAAGGCCTCTTCTTCATTCGCATTAGCTTTATAAAATTTCTTGATGTTTGTTTAGCTTGTTCTTTAAGATGGCATGTTTTTCCTAGTATCTTCATTGATTGATGAATGGCCTGGATGCGATTTAGGCTCTTAGGAAAATAAATTTTCTATCTAATTAATCAATTCAAAATAAAAAATTAATAACTCATAATCTCACCTAAAGCCTAGGTTATAAATCAAGATAAAAGATTTTGCAACCCCTTAGCTGGATGTTGTATGTCTCACATCATGCATAAAAAGCATCTTACTTCACTCTTGCTTATGGAGGGCTTCCACCTTTGCTAGAGAAGCTTGACCTTTGAGAGCCATGGTGGAAGCACACCTTTTTCTTACTTATTTTGGCCCATAACCAATTTCTCATGCATTAGGTATATGAATCCCATAGCCTATGTCAAATGAATTGTCCAAAAATTAAAAAAAATATAAACAAAATTTGCATTAAATTTAAGTCATTAATCATGCTCTACATGATCTAGTATCTTAGGGAGTGTTTAAGGACTTAAGTCACTTTATAAAAAAACAAATTAGCTATCTTACAAAAGCATATGACTTGCCTACATGTATTTAAAATTGTAGAAGGAGTTAGTTGGTGGCCACCCCCAAGTGGTTGTAAGTCCAATAGTCGGGTGGTTTATCTTCTCTTATAGAGGTAAACCATATACCAATTTTTTTTTAGATTTAGGTCATGTCTTGGCTCTTTCCAAAGCTCCCTAAATTTTAGTTTGGAGGTTGCTACTTCCCTTTGTGAGATATAATTATAAATCCTCACCTCTTAGGCATTTTTATGACCTTGTGTTGTGGAAATGTAAGCCCTAGATTTCTAATAAAAATTCCACTCAAATAATTAACTCTCTTTAAATTTCAAAAGTATAAAGCCCAATGATAGAATAGTTTGGGATGCTTATTAGGCTTCCTAGTATCATAAGCATCCCCTACTTATCTTCTTTTGGATTCGATAATAACTCCCTCCTTTTGATAAATCCCATTTGATCTTCCAAAAATAACCAATTGATTGATAGTCTATCTTTGAAATCTTTGGAGACAATGATCATTTACCTTGAGTATTCTTAAAGAATCTCATTCCTTTATATGTAATTAACTATGGGGGCTTTCCTCCATAGGGAACTTAATGAACTCAGTTTAAAATAAATCATGCTTTACTTTTCTATGTAAAGTAGGGGAAGAATCTCTGGTACATCCAAAGACCCATCATCCTTAGGAGTCCTTATTAGGTGATTAGGTCCATTATAGAATGGTGACTTCTATCTCTCGAGATAGTACATCATTCCTCAATGTCATACCCGATCACCCTAATAAGAACATCTATGGATCTACATGGTGTCCAACAAAGAGTTAATTTTTGTTTTATTCTAATTCATTTAGATGAAGATAAAAATTCACCATAGATTTTTTTGGCGGCTCCGCTAGGGAATTGATGAAAACAATAGAGAGGCATCCTTTTCCTTCTAACATAAATATAAATAAAAACAAACACAAATCTTTTATCTTGAGCTATTTTGATGTGAGAGCAAGCCCCCTGTGGCACTCACTCATTAGCTGCTCTAGGTCGGGCTGATATGCTACCTTGCTAGTATGTCACCCTAGGGGTCACTTATCTAGCAGATGTGAGTCCTCGTGCTTTCTTCCTGACTTGATCATTGCAAAATAATGAGCACTTTGTTAGTTTTGTAGGCTTCACTGCCCAGCCAGTAAGCTACCTCTTATTGATTTTGTTTAAGAAGATGTGAGTCCCTGTGCTTTCTTCTTGAACTAACCATCAAGCACTGACTAGGTCAAGTATATTTGAGATTTATGATAAGTTCCCAGAGGCTTCTTTCCTCTTGACTACACTTGAGTTGATTTAAGTCCCCCAATGACATTCACTCAGTATTCATTTTAAGTCGGATAGCACTTATTGAGCCAAAGACAGACTATCCCGATAATCAATTCTGCTATAGGCGGATGTGAGTCCCCCATGCTTTCTTCCTAGGTTGATTATTGCAAATGGATAGGCACCTTAGGTTGGTTGATGTTCGCTATGCTGATAGTGACTCACCCAGTGGATACACCACTCTTGGTAGATGTGAGTCCCTACACTTTCTCCTTGAGTTGGCCACCGAATACCTATGCAAACTTTCTTCTCCATAGTTTTGGATAAATCCCTAAGCGGTCCCTCTCCCTATGGGCACTCTACTTGGATCACATCCTTTGCGACCCCAATTGGACACTACTTAGGTTAGTCTTGGATTAAACTTGACCTATTATAGAGAGTGTAACACGGGTTATCTCAACTCAAGCATAGTCGTAATTCCTATAGGAGTTCTTGACACAGATAGGATGCCTTGGGATAGGGGCCATTGGGGGCTTGAATTCCTAATCCATAAGCGAAGAGGTTTGTTTGTTTATTTTATTTGTTTATCATGGACCCTGTTAGTTTACAAGGGATCATACTGAGAAGGAGCTTATATTAGCCTAGACCTATCTCAGATTTACTGAACTAAGAGAGAATCTGTGCATCCTCTGAACAAATTTGCCAACCACAGTGGTGGTTACTAAGAAAGGGGAACTGTCCAATCAAAGAGTAACCTTGGTAGTGTCTAAATTGGGTTGCAAAGGATGTGATCCAAGTAGAGTGCTCATAGGGAGAGGGGTCGCTAAGGGTTTATACAAAACCCTGGAGAAGAAAGTTTTCATAGGTATTCAGTGGCCAACTCAAGGAGAAAGCATAGGGACTCACATATGCCAAGAGTGGTGTATCCACTGGGTGAGTCATTGTCAGCATAGCGAACATCAACCAACCTTAGGTGCTCATAAGTTTGTAATAATCATCCTAGGAAGAAAGCATCGAGGACTCACATTAAAGCAGAGTGGTGTATCCACTGTGTGTGATTTATTTATTTTTGAAAAGATGGAAATTACAACTTAACACATGTCGAATGTGTTGAGTGGAATTTCTAATAGTGTGATTTTGTATTGGAAATGAAATCTCCATTCAACACATTTGGATGTATTAAGTGGAGAGGTTTCTTTTTAAATTTGTATATATATATATATATATATATATATATATATATATATATATATATATATATATATATATATATATATATATATATATATATATATGAAAAGAAAGAAATTCTAACTTCAACATATGTGAGATATGTTGAAATAGATTTTCAATGTTATGATATGATTTTATTTGGAAATGAAATCTTCTTTCAATAAATTTGGTATATTGAATGAGGATGTGCTTTTCATTTGTGATTTTATTTGGAAATGAAATCATTCAATAAATATGGGTATTTAAATGAAGATGTTCATTTGTGATTTTTGAAAAGATGATTTTTTGATTTTCTTTGAATTAAATGCATTCAATAAATTGAATGAGGATGTTTTTTTTTATTTTGTTGAAATGAAATCTTCATTCAAAATTGAATGAGGGATTTTGAGCTTTTGAAAATATGATTGTTGATTTTTCACTCAATAAATTGAAGCGAGGATGTTCTTTTGTGCTTTTTTTGGAAAATATGATTTTTGGATTTTATTTTTGAAAATGATCCTACATGTAGCAATTTTGAAGATTGTTATATGAGGTTGGAATATTTTATTATGTGCATTTTGGAAAAGTGATTTTTGGAAATTGTTGCTTTTTAGAAAGGATTTATTTTTCTTTATTTTTGGAATGAACCTTTCCTTACCATAGAAATGGTAAAGAGGAAGTCTTTAGTTATTTCTTTTTATTAAATTTTTATTTTCACCTATTGGGAAACCCGATAGGGATTTTAAGACCTACATGGAGTGAGGTCCTAAAACCTAAAGGATGTTGGCTAGCTTAGCTTAAGAATGAAATAAACTAAGTGCCAACAGAAAAGAAGGATAGTCTCGGACTCATACAAAGTACAAATCCACTATCGATACTTGAAGACAACAATCATTTACCAAAGATGGAGAGAGGAACCATCCCCAGATGTGTTACTTTGGATTGGAGGAAACCATTCATAGATTACTTGAACACTGGAAAACTACCTCAAGAGAAATCACAAGCCCATCAGATGATGTAGAGAGCTCTCTCTTATGCTCTCTTGGATGGCACCTTGTACTAACGATCTTTCGATCAAATGTGGTTACACTATTTGGACAAACACGAAGCTCATAGGATTGTGACTGAGGTACATTTAGTCTGCGTGTATCAATCCTCGAAGATGAAAAAGATCAATAGACTAGGATACTAGCCTTCAATGATTATAGACGCATGGATGTAGCTAGGAGATGCCATCAATGTCACATGTGGTCCTAAATCAACCACCCAACATTCTACATCTACATTGGCCTCATGGCCATTTTGAGTGTTGGGGTATAGACATAGTGGGTCCAATCAATCCTCCTTCTTCCAAGGGTCATCGATTCATCCTAGTTGCCACTGACTACTTTTCCAGGTGGGCAAAGGCAATCTCACTCGGAGAGGTTGCAGCTTAGCATGTGCTTCAATTTTTTAGGAACCATATTGTATATAGGTTTGGGGTGCCTCGATGAATTATATCCAATAATGGTAATGCATTCAAGAGCACCAATATCAATAGCTTTGCTAGAAGATATAGATTAGAGATATTCCACCATCTACTATCCCAGGTAAATGGCTGTGAAGCATTCAATAAAACTCACATCCAGATACCAAAGAAGACACTTGATGATAACAAGCGAAAGTGGCATGAGTAGTTTGTTGAAGCCTTGTGGGCCTACTGCACCACTTACAGAACACCAACTCAATCTACCCCATTCTCCTTAGTGTATGGGTTTGAAGCCATTCTACCCTTAGTAGTTCAACTCCCGTCACTAAGAATAGCAATGAGTAGCAAGATCACTATAGAGTAGAATGCAAAGTTGTCGTTAGAAGAGCTCGAAAGTTTGGAGGGGAGATGCCTACAAGTGTGCCAGAACCTCGAGTTATACAAAGTCAAAATGATTCAAGCTCACAATAAGCTGGTCCATCCTAGAACTTTTCAAGTAGGAGAGCTTATTCTGGTTCTAAGGAGACTATTATTTCTTATCAAAGATGGGAGGCAAGTTTGAAACCACTTGGGAAGGAAGGCCTACCAAGGATGATCTTATCAACTTATTGATTGTAAAGGGAACACATGATTCTTCTAATTAATGGGCTATATTTGAAGAAATATTACTCATATAATGATGTTTGAAAAAAATTATCATCAAAAGAACAAAAAAAAAATTATTCTGATTCATCAAAATCTTCTCTTCATTCAAAGCATTGTTTACTTGTCTTGCAAATCTGCCATGATGTGTTTAGGATAGGTGTAAGAGAACCTAAGAGGCATCCTATCCCACTTTCATAGCACGAACACAATCAAACACAATTCCCAGTGTTACTAGAATAGGTGTGAGAGAACCTAAGAGACATCTTATTTTGACTAACACAACTAAGTTAGGTGTAAGAGAACCCAAGCGACATCCTTTCTTTGTGGGATCACAACTGCCATTCATGGCACCATTTCATCAATTCCCCAGCATATTTTTAGGATATGTATAAGAGAAATTGAGAGGCAACCTTTTCCTTCTAACATAAACACACAAAAAAATACAAATCTTTTATCTCAAACTATTTTGATATGGGAGCAAGTCCCCTATGGCACTCACTCATTAGCTATTCTAGGTCAGGCTGATATGCTACCTTGCTAGTATGTCACCCTAGTGGTCACTTGTCTAATAGATGTGAGTCCATGTGCTTTCTTCCTGACTTAACCATTGCAAACCAATGAGCACCTTGTTAGTTTGGTAGGCTTCCTTTGCCGTAAGCTACCTCATGTTGATTTTGTTTAAGAAGATGTGAGTCCAGTGCTTTCTTCTTGAACTAACCATCATGACGACTAGGTTGAGTATATTTGAGGTTTAAGATAAGCCCCAGAGGCTCCTTTCCTCTTGACTACTCTTGAGTTGATTTAAGTCCCCTGGCACTCACTTGAGTCTAGGTTGGATAGCACCAGTCGAGCCGAAGATAGACTATCCCAACAATTAGTTCTATTATAGGAGGATGTGAGTCCCCGATGCTTTCTTCCTAGGCTGATTGTTGCAAATTGACAAGCACCTTAGGTTGGTTGATGTTCGCTATGCTGAAAGTAACTCACTCGGTGGATACACCACTCTTGGCAGATGTGAGTCCCTGTGCTTTCTCCTTGAGTTGGCCACCAAATACATATGCAATTTTTCTTCTGTAGGGTTTTGGATAAAACCCTTAGCAGCCCCTCTTCCTGCAGGCACTCTACTTGGATCTCATCCTTTATGGCCCCATTTAGACACTACCCAAGTTACTCTTGGATTGGACAGTCCTCCTTTTCTAGTAGCCACCCCTGTGGTTGGGGAGTTTGTTCAGCAGATACGTAGATTCTCCCTTGGTTTAGTAAATATGAGATTGGTCTAAGTTAACACAAGCACTTTCTCTGTAATATCCCTCGCAAACCAGCAGGGTCCATGATAAACAAATAAAATAAAATAAAAATTTATTCACTTGTTGATTAGGAATTTAAGCCCCTAGTGGCCCCTTTCCTAAGTAGGCATCCTATCTTAAGGATCAAAACTCCCTATAGAATTATTCCATGCTTGAGTGATAAGTCTCCGGTCAAGACTTTAAGTCACCATTAGGTGGGTTCAATATGTGTTACCACAAATAGGTTATCACGGTCTTTCTTGGTAGATGTAAGTCTATGCTTTTTCTAGCATGACTAAACCATAAGCCCTAGTCATATGTTACCTCGCAATGTGTCTCCCATGTGATCTTTTATTCAAGGAAGATGTGAGTCCCTATGCTTTCTTCCCTTAATTAGACAAATGAAAGGCACCCTTTGGTTGGATAGTTCTCTCTAGGAAGCTACCCTGATTGGTAAATGAAGTAGACCAAGGCCAACATGGCTACTTATGCAATCCATAAACCGATAGGATCCATCAAAATATAAAATTAATCTTGACTATCTTGAGATGATTTAAGTCTCTAGCATTCACTCAATAGTCGCCTAGGTTGGGTTCAATGCTGCTCCAATGGATCAAATGATCTCTACTTTGGAGGATGTAAGCCTACTACTTTCTTCCTATAAAATGAAAGGCAACCCCTTTGGTTGGATAGTCCCAATGTGGTTGGTACTACCCTTTGGATTGGTAAAAGTAGAACAAGGCCAACATGACCTACTAGTGCTTCCATCGCAAACTGATGGGATCCATCAAAAAATAACTAAATGAAATTAATCTTGACTATCTTTGAGCTGATTTAAGTCCCCCAATAGCATTCACTCAATTATCATCAAGGTTGGGTTTAATCCATTTCACCAATGGATCAACCCATCAATTGATCTCTACTTTGGAGGATGTAAGTCTACTAGCTTTCTTCCAAGAGCTACGACACCAAAAGGCAAACCCTTTGGTTGGTAGTCCTACCATGTGGTTGGTAGACTACCCCTTTGGATTGCTAAATCTAAGTAAACAAAGGCCAACATGGCCTACTTGCATCCATCGCAAACCAATATGTCCCATCTCAAAATCAAAAATTTAAAATCAAACAAATTCAACCCTCCTCCTCTGTCAAACTAAACAAACAAAGAAAATCCAATCAACCTCCCAAGGGAGTCCAATCAAAATAATTAAATCAATCAAATCACACTTTTGAGATTAAATCCTTCAGTTCTCTGGAACCAAATCAACTGAACTTGAACTTGAACTCAATATGCCTAAGGTTAATTCAATTTTCACCAATGGATCAACCCAAAGAATGATCTCTACTTTGGAGGATGTAAGTCTACTATGCTTTCTTCCAAGAGCGCACACATACCAAAGGCAAACCCTTTGGTTGGTTAGTCCTACCATGTTTGGTAGACTACCCCTTTGGATTGCTAAATCTAAAATAAGGCCAACACCCTACCATGATCCATCGCAAACCAATATGTCCCATCTCAAAATCAAAAAAATTTAAAATCTGAAACAAATTCAACCTCCTCCTCGTGTAGTCAAACTAAACAAACAAAGAAAATCCAATCAACCTCCCTAGTGGAGTCCAATCAAAATAATCAAATCAATCAAATCAGTTCACTTCCCCTCAGTGAGATGCAAATCCTTCCAGTTCCCCTAGTGGAACCAATTCAATCCAACTTGAACTTGCTCCCCTAGTGGAGAGTTCACATTTTCATCCCCAACAGATCTTGAATTATAATCCCTCAGCAGATTTCACAATCTTTTCTCCCTAGTGGATGACTTGAACTTGCTCCCCTAGTGGAGACATCACATTTTCATCCCCAGTGGAAAACCAAATCACAAATCAACAAATCAAATCAAATTTCTCTCTAGCCCAGTGAGGCACAAATCAAATCAAACCTTTCATTCCCTAGTGGATGACTTGAACCTTTTCCCTAGTGGAAGGTTCACATACTCAGTCCCTAGTGGATTCCTCCTTCACTCTCTTATGTTGTTGGCATAAGTAGAGTCACATTGCACTAAGCTCTTGATTCCTTTTACACTTTGGGTTGGGAGTAGATCATTTCTATTAGTGCTTGTGATAGTTTGCTATTGTTGATTGTCTCAACACCAATATGTGTGGTGTACCTTGTTAGTCACACTACACCTATTGGGTGCCCTTTGTTGACCTCATTTTTGGAGTGAGCTCTCAACTTCTTCATCTTAGACATAGGACTCCTCTTAGACATTAAGAGTTCCTTAGTCTTAAGGAACTTCTAGTGATTAGGTGAATACTTAACCTAACCCTAGAGACTTAGAAGAGTTAGCCATAGGAATAGGTTATGCCTTAGGGTATTAAGAAAATTTGCCTACCTTATAGCTTGAACCAAATTCTTAATTCCTTCTTTCAAGTCAAGCCTCAAATTCAAACCAACTTCCCAACTTCAAATTCAAACCAACTTCAAATTCAAACCAACTTCACCCAAATCCAATTTCAAATTCAAATCAACTTCAAATTCAAATCAATTTCCAACCTAATTTATTTTCTCAAATCCAAATCAATTCCAAAACTCAAATCATGAATCAATTCCAAATGATTGAAATCCATAATCAATTCTAAATCCAATTTCTTTCCTAAGCCATTTTGATTTCATCTTATGGACTTAGCCAAATCAAAATCAACTTCAAAAGATTTTCATAACCATTTTATATTCTCATTTATATTCACAAATATAAATGAAATATAAATTCAAATGACCAAAACCAAATTCAAAACTCAAGCCCAAATCTAACCAAAGTTCAACCTAAACTCTTTCAAGTCAAATTCTTGAACTTAGCCAAATCCAACTCAAATCAATCCAAACCTTTGATTTTCTCTTCAAACAATCAATCCTTCAATCACAAACCAAATTCAATCATAAACTTAAATCATCAAACCAAAAATAAATTCAAAACTCAAACCCAAATCAAACCCATGTTCATCCTTTGAACTTGAAATTATCAAATGAATCAAAACCCATTTGACTCTAAATCACTTGTAATTGGGTTTATATTTCAATCATAAGTCCATATGTGAGTTCAACCAAACTTTAATCAAGCCTTGATCAAGTAAATTGACCCATTTAGGCTCACTTGACCCAAAGTGACCTAAAGTACCTTCTTGAGCCAAATTCTAATCCTACCCAAATTAGATTGAACTAAGCTCCAACTAAGCCTCACATTGTGAGCAACAATCATCATAGGATGATCAATCACTCAAATTCAAACCAAGTCAAACCTAAACTTTGTCCAAGTCAACACTTAGTCTAAAGGAAACTTAAACTAGCCAACATCCACCATAGGCCAATTTGAGTGCAACCATTGATCTAAACCAATTCATGATCAATGATTGGACCTGATCAAGTCATCATTTGAGTCAAACCTAGCCCAATTGGCCACTTGACCTAAGTTGACCCAAGTTGACCTAAAAAGTCAAAATGTGTTAAAACTTGATCTAAGCCAAATTGATTGCAACCAATGGGTCAAATTCATTCCTAATCACTTGGTGAACTTGACCAAAGCCTTAATTAGCCAACTAGACCCAACCTAGCCCAATTGACCATGAACCCAACTTGACCTAAATGGTCAAATCAACTTGAAATCAAACCAAACCAAAATTGATTGAAACCAAAGCTTGCAAATCATTTCAAATGATTAACCAAGCCTAAACCAACCCATGATCAAATGGGTCAAATTGGTCAACTTGACTCATTTGACCTAAATGAATTCAAATGAACCAAAACCAAATCTAAACCAAATTGAACCAAATCAAAGATACCAAAACACTTCAAATGGTCATATGAACTTGACTTAACCCATGGTTTGACCTAATTTGACCAATTGGTCAACTTGCGCCAAATCATATCAAATAAACTTCAAATTCATTAAAAATTGGCACAAACCATCTTTCAATCATACCAAATTTGCCCAAATCAAAATCAAAGCCAAATGACCATTTTACCCCTAGGTCAAAGGGTAATCTATGGCCAAATCCACTTGGAATTTTGTCAATTCCTTTTTCATGGCCACTTGGCATCATCCTAGTGGACCATTTGGACACTAAAGGAGGTGGTGCACATGACCCAATGGGTTTGGGTCAGCCAAACCCAACCCAAAGCCAAAACTGACCATCCCACACAAATTTCTCCACATGGATCACCTCCCACATTCATTTTAACCCATGTGCACCTCCACACTTCCACCCTTCTGCCAAAATCAACCATATGGGATCCTTAACAACCTAAACAACCAATTCAATCTGATCAATTTGATCAAAATGGCAAGAAGGCTATCGACCATCCAATTCAAGTAGGGGGAGATATACTCCCCCTTATTCCAATTCAGTTGATGACTCTTGCATTCGATTGAGCTCAGAGGATCAAGGCAAGCATCCACAAGCTTACCTAAGGATTCTAGAGCTCATTCCATTTCTCTCTTCTTGGTTTTGCTTAAGCCAAAAATAGGGAGGTAGGAGAAATTTCCAACTCACTCATCACTCCACCAAAATCTAATTGCTCTTGTAAGCACCATCAGGGAGGCAAGTCGAGCTCATCCAAAGCTTCTCCCAAGTCTCTAAGCCATGGTAAGCCTCACCTAGACCAAAGCCGCAAGCCATTGAAGCAAGCTTTGGTAAATTGGAAGATCCACTATAAATTGAACCTTTGAACCTTTAACAGGGCTTTGTCTCCACTAGACGAAGCTACCTCAATGGTTGGAAGTGCTGGTGATAGCCTCTGGTGAGGTATGAATCAAAACCGAGCTTAGGTTGAAAATTCTTTGGTCCTTTGTGAAGGGATTTTTAATCCCATTGAATTTCCACCATTAAATCTTCTTCTCTATGCTCCTAGATGGTGTAGGTTGAATCCTAGCCTTATCCGAGCTCAAGTGAGCTCGAATCAAGCCATGGATGACGGATGATCTTCATTTCCTGCAGGCAAAGGCAGGGATGAATCATGGACCATTCATCCTGTATGTTTTGGATGGACGGTCCTGATTAAACGTGCTAGATCTATTGATTATTTCTTTTAGAGCCATGGTTTTATCCTGACCATCTGATCCTTGATCGGACGGCCAAGGAGAAAGCACATAGCACCACTGATTGACGTAGCATATGATTTGACAACTTAAATAATGAATTCCATGTCATGTGAAAGTGCGCACGCGGGTCCATGTGGCCGAGATTAGTTAATTAATTAGGCTATTTAATTATCCCTTAATCACTAAACTTCCTAAATTCAAAATTAAATGTAGAAAAATAAAAAATATAAATAAGAGCTCATTTTAAAGATAATTTAGTGAGAAATAATAAAAAATTATTTCTAATTTATTTTGAATAGTGAATTTTCCATAATTAGAGTTTAATTGAAAATTTAATAACCCTAATTACACCCTAATCATTTCATTAATTAATTATAAACTTCTTAGGTATGTTTAGTGGGATGACTTCTGCCTCCACTAATTTTCTAGGAATTTATTAATGAGTTAATTAGGGAAATCAATTAATAAATCCTAATCACCCTCTTAATGTAATTAAGAGTAATTAGCATGTGAATGGTTTAATCACTAATTAAGATAATTAAGCATTATTTAAGTGAAGAGGAGGTTAATGGAATGGGTTTGGGGTATTTTCCTAAGTTATTCCCTAAACCCCTTTCTTCCTTAATCCAAACCTAATTAAGGATTAATCCACTAATGATCTTAATCAAATTTTAAAAAATCAATCAACTTAATCAATCTTTTTGGGTAGATCCTTAGGTGTTCAACAACCTAAGTTAAACTTATGGAAACCATTTCCAACTCACATGTGTGGGAAAGCTATGAAAGTACTTAATTAAACCCTTTAGCTTAATTAATCAATAATTGTGAGCCAATTGCATTAGGCCCTTTCTTTCCTAGGTGCATTGTTGATTTAAATTCCATGTGGTTGCATATCATATGTTGGCTCATAATTGTTAGGTTAATTATGTTAAAGTGGTGTAGGTAATTAATGGACTTAACTTACACCTTAACCTAAACAAAACATAAAATCAACTTAATGGTTCTAAAATTAAACTAAATCAATTCCCCAAACATAAAAAATAAAATTCAAATATGAACCAATGGAAGCATCAAGAATCTCTTCAAGATATTTAAACCCATTTTCAACATACATAAATTTGTTGAAAGTGGATTCTAAAACTTAAAATCTCTTCTCCAATTCATTCAAAATTGCTCTCCTAAATTCAAAGAGCCCCACTTAACATATTCAAATTGTTGAGTGTGGGTTCAAATTCAAAATCAAATTCAAAATCAATCAACAATATCAAAAATAGAAAATCGATTTGAGTTTGTTTCCAACAATTCGAGTTCCAAATTCGCCTTAGTCACTTTTCTCAAGTTTAGTATGGTAAATGGATGCTCAGAAGTATGTCTTCACTTTCCCCTTTGGAATGGATTTGGCCTTGGATCGGGCCAGCCTCCCACAGACTGATTATTCTCATCTAATACACATTGGCCAAGGATTGAGGGGCCGTGATCACTTGTGAGGGCAACCCTCACCACCGCTAGTAGAATGTGTGAGTAGGTAGAAGCAAGTCATCCATGTTGAGATGCCTTCAGATTCTAATTTCCTCAAGAGGAAGATGTGGAGGTTCCCAACAACCATACAGTGCCAATATTGTTCCCATTACTTCAAGATAGGCTACCCACTCACTTGCTTCCTCTAAGGGCAAGGCTACTCTGGCTTCAGGGATAGTCTCTCCTACCTTTAAGATAGGGTCTAGTTCCCGCACTACTCCACCCAACAGAATTCAGTGCCATAATAAGAGCCACAAGATCAAGCGGTATCATGTGCGCATAGCCAAGGAGATGGAGGCGGTCTCTCATATTTCAGTAGAGGAGTCACCCAGGGTAGTTTCTCCTCTGATCACATAGAACAAGTTCCATCCTTTTTCCAGATCTGATGGAGAGGAAGATATTAGGAAGATTACAGTGTCACCTCCACCCCACTGCTCAAGATGAGGCACCTAGAGAGATAGAGGAGGTCATGCCCTCATGACCATTCTGCGCCAAGTTGGCAGGGCTTACGGACGGTCAGTGTCTGGTGCCCAATTTGATTTATGATCGGTTATTCCTCAGTGTGGGTGAGCATATCCATCAGGAGAAGGCCCATGAGGCCCATTTATCAGTGCATGTTACTAGCAGAGAAAGGTGAAGGTACACCAGGTAGTTAACAGCCTCTACCCTCATAGATTTCCATGATCGATGCGCTACCTGTGCTAAGCACACTGATATCATTCTATTGATTGGTACTACCCACCATGGGAGGAGAGCCCCGCACGTAGGGAGTCCTGTTGTCTCATCACACCACTCCACTCCATGTCCGCCATGCCGGCCCCATCTTCCATAGTTCCATCTAAATCTATGAAGGCGATCGTGGGGAAAGAAAGCCCCACCGGGTGATCCATATGGCCAAGAGATCCCATTTCATCTACACCACCGATGGTGAGGTCTCTCTTGCTGACCTCCTACTTCAGTTGCAGTGAAGAGGGAGTGGTGACCTCGTAGCATCGTAGTCATGCCATCACCACCACCACCTCAGCAGATCATGATTGTAGCATCAGTAGAGGGAGAAGGAGACAATTTTGTTGTCTCTATAGCGATAGATCTCACCAGGGAAGTACTCCACCTAGAGCAGTTAATAGCCATGAGCACATTTCTTCTAATGAGTGTAGCCCTCACAGGGTTAGCTCTCTAGTAGCAGTAGCCAGGGAGGTCAGATGTATCTATGTTCATGAGAATGATCCCACCACCGATCTGCCATGAGCATTTGTGCCTACACAATTTGACTGCTCCTTAGATGATATTGTAGCATAGTATCTCATTGAGAAGAAGGAAATCTTAGGGTATGACTGGTCTAACATAGAGGTAGAGAAGGTTAGCTTTGATCCCAATGAAGATGATTTGTTGGAAGACTCAGTAGAATTGCATATGGTTGATATCAGAGATTCCCTCATTCAGGATCAGCATGGTTTGGAAGGTGTTGCGGCCGAACAGGATGACACAACCTATTCGACCCAACACCTCCTTCAATAACTCAAATAGAAGGATGAGCAAATTGACAAGATGGGAAAGAGGCTTGAAGATTTGCTAGCGATAGTTCTAGCACTTCAGAATCAAGCCCCGGTAGCACATCCTACCATTGTGGAGACCGGCCAGCCTGAGTTACTGCATGTCTTGGATCAACCCAAGAGTTCACCTCAATAGAGAGCAACAACATTAGCTTGTATAGAAAGTAGTGGACAGTACCTCCATACAAGAAAAAGATATCAAGCTCATGGTTGAACAACAAGTGAGAGAAGCATTGGAGTAAGCTCGAGGTGGTTCATCAATTCCAAAGGGTAGACCCTACCTAGAGGAATTCAATGCTATCCAATATCCTAAGGGTTTTGTGCCTCCTTCTTTCATAAGTTTTACTGGCAGTGGGAACCCATATAATGCACTTTGGCCATTGCAATCCGGTGGCGTGAATGCATTATTATTCCATCCCAGCCTAGCGGGTATAGCTTTTGATTGGTACGCTAAACTCCCCAATGATTCAGTGAAGACTTTTGCTGAGTTGGAGTAACTCTTTGTTAAGAGGTTTGCTGGAGCTCAGAAAGGTAATTGTGGGCAATCTCATTATAGCACATGACACCCTAGTGAGTCTCTCATTGACTATATTCTCAGATGACACAATTTAAGCATGAAATGCAAACCACAACTATTTGAACAACACACTATTGAAATTCTACTAAAGAATATTCATGGCACCTTCATGCTTAAAGGTTTCACCATCAAGGCATTTGAGAAGCTAATTAATTAAGGACTAGTCTACAAGGAGAGGCCAAACAATTTTCTTTTCAAGATCAGTCATCAAAGCCAAAGCCATAGAAGGTCTATGAAAAGAAGCCGTGCAAAGATTGGACAAGGGAAGCAACCAACTAGGGATCAACAGAGACCTCGAGCTCCACAGCCATCACTTCCACCTCCTTTACCACCACTTAGGCCATCATCCATCACAAGCCTCCATGGCCTTTGCCACTCCTCCTCACCATATTCACAACAATACACACATACCCGCCTAGCTATCATCCACCTACTCTTTTGGATAAACTAAAAAAACCTTACTTATTTAAGAGGGAGGTAGTTAGGAAAATCTTTAAGAACCTCTTAAAGAAACCTAATTTTTAGCCAAGCCTAGAAGCCGAGGAAGTGGGCAAGAGCAATGATCTAACTTTGCCCTACCACGCATGCTAGGCCATGTTTTGGAGGATTGTTTTACATTTAAGGGGCTTGACCATAGCTACAAGTCAAGCACTATAGTTATCCCTAAGGAATATCTAGTGGAACAACCATCCAAGTTATACTAGGGTAATCCTTGGGGATACATGTGATCCTTTTAAAATAAAAGAAGGTTGGGATATATCTTTATTTCGAACCTCTAAAAGATTGTTTCAAAAATCAAGAAACTTTTCTTGCAAGTGCCTGAGGTAGCTGAAACCTCCAACATGAAGGAAGTTTTGTAAGTTGCCAAAGACAACTTAGGAAAAGTGGGAGCTTAGCAGCAGCAGCAGCCCATACTAACCTAGGATAGCCAAGTAGTGCAACCACCAATCGAGCCCAGCCTCCATTCCACCATTGCAGCTACTACTTCAGTCGACACTTCTACTTCAGTTAGCTCTTCTTCTAGTAGTCAACTTGTATCAGCAGATGAGGGCATCAAATCCCTCACCCCACTTACTTTACTAGATTTCTACTATGTACCTCCTTCTAAATCTAAGAAATTGTGGAATAAAGATAGTTTAAATTACATGCCACTTCTTATGGGTTATCGATTCTACTTTTAGAAAACTCTTCAAGTCTTAATAATTATAACAACTCGATCATCCTCTTCAATTGAGATGTACTTTTTGAATACTATAGGTTCACCTTTTGTGATAGACTTGGACTCATTTGATTCTGAGGGTCCTATAAAAGAAGCTATAGGTATGCTTGATGAGCAGGAAGAATCTTCCACTAACCCACTATAGGAGATCACCAAAGTTAACCTCCGAAGTGGTAAGGTTTTACCTCCTAGGGCAGCACCTCAAGATAAGGGAAAATAAGTCATTGGTACCAACGAGCAAAAAGCTCCTCCACAGGATGCACCACCTATGGATATGCTCATGGAGGATCAGCCCAAAGTTGACTAAAATGTCCTTGCTCACCTAAGAAAGTTTCTAGCTAAACTAAGCATATATGATGCCTTTGTCTTATCCAAAGAGATAAGGGAATCATTAATCAGGGCTCTTCTTGATCCAGAGATATGCTTAGCTCAGCTGATCACTATTGGAGATGACATATTATTCAAGAGAAGCCCAGGGAGTCACATTCACCAATGAAGATCTTCTTGGGGACATGGAGCACAACCGTCCCTTTTATATTATGGTGGATATGGCCGATTCAATTTCTAGTGTTTTAGTTGATCCGGTGCATGTGAACATTATGAGCCTAAAACTCTATCTATTTGAGGATTGACATCTATAAGCTCCAAGGAGATCGGATGATGTTGAAAGGATTCAATGAACAGGGCAAGAGGGCTTTAGGTTCCATAGTGTTACCTTTGGAAATAGGTGACGAAGATAAGCCAAGTTCTATGTAATTGATTCAATACATCATTCATTGCTTTGCTCTAAGCCTTGGATACACTAGAATAAGATGATTCCATCCTTCCTCCATCAGTGCATCAAGTTTCGAAGAGAAAGAATCAAATATTGTGTCAAAGGAGATGAAAACAATTTTAGTTAGAGAGGTCGAGATATATGAGGATGCACCTACTATCTTCCTCAAAATCAAGACTTTCTTTCGTGAATTTGGCCAAAATTCAAATACAAAAGAGAAAAGAAGAAATAGAAAAATAAAAAGAAAAGAAAAGAAGAAGGAAAGTACAAATGAGAGAATGGGACACCAAAGAAGAAGTAGAGCCGCATGTTACATTCCACAAGTTCATTCCACCATATGGACATATGGGTAGATGACTCGACCTCCACCGTGGAGGCAAGATATGAGGCAAGTTCTAGAGGTGGAACACCCCCTAGTTGGCAGTCAGCCAACAGGGTCATGTTCTAGTTCACAGGAGTACTATAACTATTCACAAAGACTTGAAATCTAGCTCAGAGGATGTGTCTCATGTGATTAGCACACCAGCCAACCCCTCTCAACAAGGTTTCATTGGAGGTGACACTCGAGCCAAACAGTGATGAAGACCAGGCCTCCAAGGAAAACACGAATGTATTCAATCATGTTTATGTAAAACTATTAGGCAATAGTTGGGAACTTTAGCTCTAACCTCACTTTCTTCTCAAAAAGTTGAAGGTTTAGTAGTTAAGGAAGCCCCTAGTCTTCCATGAATGTCAAGCCAAAGAGATTCCTATTGGGATCATCATCCTCAAGTCCAAAGCAGATGTAGAACTTGAGAATAATTCATATAAAGATTTAATGGAATTACCTTTTGATTGGTACTCGCTTTGTGTTCATAATCTTGCAAAGAAAGGTTTGATTCCTTATACATGGTCCAAGCATAAGTTAGAGTATTTTGAGAAGTAGATGAACAACAAAGGAAGGGATGCACAATCAAGACCAGGACTAGATTCAGTAGGGTCCAATGATGATGATGGTTACTGCTTAGTTGTCACCAATCATCTGGAGTCTGATAGGTTCTACTCAAACCACAATAACTCTTATGAGGATGTGTGTTTAGAAACTTTAGATGATGCTGATGATCTTCAAATCAAAGATGCACCTCCAGAATTTGAAGAGGAAATCCATTCAACTATCAAAAAGCTTAAAGAAATCAACCTCGGGACAGAAGAAGATCCACGCCCTACATACATCAGTTATCAATTGAATGAAGAAGAAACCAATGACTTAGTTAGGCTATTGACTGAGTTTAAGGATTACTTTGCATGGAGCTATGAAGAGATGCAAATTATCTCTAATGTAGTAGTCCACAAACTAACATAGACCCTAACGCTAACCCTATCAAGCAAGCTCCTACGCATGTGATTAGAAATCAACAATAGGTCATTTAAGTCAAGAAATTGATCGATCTTTGGTTTCATTAGGGAAGAAAAATATCCTACCCGGTTAACCGGTCATGCCGGTTAAGAAAAGAATGGCCAAATGCATATGCATCATTTCGTGGACTTAAATAAGGCATGTCCTAAGGATGAATTTCCACTTCCTATACCAAAATTAATGGTGGATATCGCCTCATCTCATGTAGTATTCTTCTTCATGGATGGGTCATCTGGCTACAACTAAATCAAGATGGACCCTGAGGATGAAAGAAACACTACTTTTCGAACCCCGATCAAAATCTATTATTATAAGGTCATGCCTTTCATCCTTAAAAATGTTAGTGCTACATACCAGTGGGCCATGACTCAGATCTTCAATGAACTCATTCATCATCAAGTTGAATGCTATATTGATGATCTAGTAGTCAAAAGCAAAGAAAAGGAAGATCATCTCTTTGACTTGAGAGTAGTTTTTGAACTATTATGATAATTTAACCTCAAAATGAAGTGTGCATTCTGGAAGTTTCTTGGGTTTGTTGTCCAACATCGGGGAATAGCGATAGACCCAAAAAAGATCAAAACTATCTTAGAAATGCCACCCCCTAAAAGTTTAACTCAACTCAGATCGTTCCAAGGGTGGTTGGCATTTCTAAGGTGCTTTATCTCCAACCTATCAGGGAAATGCAAGCCATTTTCAGCACTTATCAAAAAGAATGACAAGTTCAAGTGGGATGAAAAGTGCTAGCATGCTTTGAAGACATCAAGCAATATTTGGTGAAGCCGCTTCTAGCCTCTATCCCGTGCAAGCCACTTATCCTCTATGTTGCTGCATTGGATGACTCCCTTGGAACATTGTTGGCCCAAACCAATAATGAGGGGAAGGAGAACACTCTATACTAACTCAGCCATCATCTGATCCCCGATCAAGCGAACTACCCACCTATTGAGAAACATTGCCTAGCTATAATCTTTGCATCCCAAAATCTATGACATTATATGCATTCTTATAAGGTGAATTTGATTTCAAGAATCAATCCACTACAAGATATCATGACACGATGTTATCTAGATGGTTGGCATGTGGTCCATGATTCTCTCACAATTTGATATTATATTTGTAATTCTCCATGCTGAAAGGACATACACTAGGATTTACCAAGACACCCACTTCATGTTGATTCTCCGCTTAGTGATGATCTCCTCGATAAACAAATCAAGAACTTAGGGGAGGTTGACAATCACCATTGGGATATGTATTTTGAAGGCACGACTTCCTTTCAAAAATAAAATAACCATGATGTGATGAGATTCTCATACTTTCTATCCAATCCATGCACCAACAATGAAGCAGTATGAGCTTTGATTATCGGCCTAGAGTTAGCTATTACAAGTGTGTCAAAAGCATCAACATCTATGGGGATTCTACTCATCAACCAATTGGGTCTATAAAGTTCTAAAGCCTAAGCTTCTACCATGAGTACACCATGAAGCTGTTGGCCCAAATCCCTGCGGTCACCATCTACAAGGTTCCTCGAGGATAGAATGCAGTAGCAGATGCTTTGGCCAAACTCGCCAATGAATTTTCATGTCCGAAAGATGAGTCCATTCTAATAAGGGTCCAAAATAGACAAGTCCTATCCCTTATTGATGCTAAACTTGTCGAGAGACCTTCTATTGAAGGGGAGTTTGCCATTGCCAATAAAGATAAGGAGCGTGATTGGAGGCAACCATTCATAGATTACTTGAAACACGATAAACTACCTCAAGAGAAATCACAAGCTCGATGAAGCGAGAGCTCTCTCCTATGCTCTGTGGATGACACCTTGTACGAGGGTCTTTTGATCAAATGTGGTTATGTTTAGACAAACATAAGCCTATAAGATCATGATCGAGGTACATTCAAGTCATGTGGAGCATCAATCTGAAGATGAAAGAAAAGATCAAGATACTAGGATACTATTAGCCTTCGATGATCATAGATTACATGGATGCAGCTAGGAGATGCCACCAATGTCAGGTACATTGTGTGGTCCTACATCAACCACCCAACATTCTACATCCTACATTGACCTCATGGCCATTTGAGTGTTGGGGGTACCAATATAGTGGGTCCTATCTATCCTCCTTCTTCCAAGGGTCATCGGTTCATCTTAACTGCCACTAACTACTTTTCCAAGTGGGCAGAGGCAATCCCACTCAGAGAGGTCACAACTCAGCATGTGCTCTAATTTTTCAGGAACCATATCGTATATAGGTTGGGTGCCTCGATGAATTATATCCGATAATGGTACTCATTCAAGAGCACCAAGATCAAAAGCTTCCAGAGACATAATATAGATTGGAGATACTCCACCATATACTATCCTAGGAAATGGCCTAGCATAAGCATTCAACAAAACTCTCATCTAGATACTAAAGAAGACACTTGATGATAACAAGCGATAGTGGCATGAGCAGTTAGTT
Organism: Cymbidium sinense; assembly: GCA_021442155.1. Classification (NCBI taxonomy): domain Eukaryota; kingdom Viridiplantae; phylum Streptophyta; class Magnoliopsida; order Asparagales; family Orchidaceae; genus Cymbidium; species Cymbidium sinense. The sequence goes on along the minus strand of CM038222.1, from coordinate 40,056,093 downwards.
GAAGCTTTGTGGGCATACCACAACACATACAAAACTCCAACTCAATCTACCCCATTCTCCTTAGTATATGGGTCTGAAGCCATTCTACCCTTAAAAGTTCAACTCCCATCACTAAGGATAGTAATGGGTAGTAAAATCACTACAGAATAGAATGCCAAGTTGCGATTAGAAGAGCTTAAAGGTTTGGAAGAGAGACACCTATGGGGGTGCCAAAACCTCAAGTTATACAAAGCCAAGATGATTCAAGCTCACAACAAACTCCGCCTAGAGCTTTTCAAGTGGAGAGCTTATTTTAATTCTAAGGAGACCAATTGTTGCCAAAAAATGGGAGGTAAGTTTGAAACCACTTGGGAAGGCCCTTTTATCATAGAGAAGACCTACCAAGGAGGATCTTACCAACTTATTGATTATAAAGGGGAACACCCGATGCTTCCAATTAATGGGCTTTATTTGAAGAAATACTACCCATAAAATAATGTTTGAAAATAATTATCATAAAAATTCTTTTCCAATTCATCAAAATATTCTCTTCAAATAAGTTGTTGTTTGAATCTTGTGAATCTTCCATGATGTGTTTAGGGTAGGTGTAAGAGTAGGTGTGAGAGTACCCAAGATGGGTCCTATTTTGACTAGCATGACTAAGTTAGGTGTAATATATCCCAAGCGGCATCCTTTCTTAGTGGGATCACAACTGCCATTCATGGAACCATTTAATCAACTTTTAAGCATGTTTTAGGATAGGTGTAAAAGAACCCAAGCGACATCCTGTCCTCTTCAAACACAAACACAAACATAAAATATATCTTTTTTCTCAAGCTATTTTGATGTGGGAGCAAGCCCTCTATGGCACTCACTCATTAGCTGCTCTAGGTCTGGCCGACATGCTACCTTGCTAGTGTGTCACCTCAGAATTATTTATCTGGAGGATGTGATTCCCCGTGCTTTCTTCCTGACTTGACCATTGCAAACTGACAAGCACCTTGTTAGTTTGGTAGGCATCACTGTGTAGCTACTAAGCTACCTCATGTTGGCTCTATTTAAGAAGATGTAAGTCTACACGCTTTCTTCTTGGACTAGCCATCATAATTTGACTAGGTTGAGTATATTTGAGGCTTAGGATAAGTCCCCCAGTGGCATTCACTCAAGATCCCCTAGGTCGAATAACACCTAAGTAACATAGACTATCCAAGTGATCTTTGTAGAGGATGTGAGTATGGGATGCTTTCTTCCTAGACCGATTGTCACAAATATGGGCACCTTAGGTTGGTTGATGTTCACTCACTGACTCACCCATTGGGTACTCCACTCTGCATGTGAGTCCCATGCTTTCTCTTTTAGTTGGCCAATACTTATAGATATTATCTTCTTCAGAGTTTTTGGATAAAGCCCTTAGCGGCCCCTCCCTTGCGGGCACTCTACTTGGATTACATCCTTTATGACCCCATCTAGACACTACCCGGGTTACTTTTGGATTCAATAGTCCCCCTTTCCTAGTAGCCACCCCTATGGTTGGAGAATTTGTTCAGCGGATGCATAGATTCTCTCATGGTTTAGTAAATTTGAGATAGGTCTAGGCTGATATAAGCTCCTTCTTAGTATGATCCCTGGCAAACCAACAGGGCCCATGATAAATAAACAAACAAATAAACAAAAAAAATTATTCACTTGTGGATTAGGAATTCAAGCCTTCAACGGCCCCTTTTGACAAGCAGGCATCCTATCTTTAAAGCAGTGTCAGCAGAACTCCCTATAGGAATTGCCTAACTACACTTGAGTTGAGATAAGTCCCCTGCAGCACTCTATAGTCACTTAGGTCGGGCTCAATCTATTTTGCCACAAATAGATTACCCTCAGATCATTTTTCTTTGGAAGATGTAAGCCTACTACACATTCTTTCTAGCATGACTGTCGAATCGCAGTCCTTGGTCATATGTTACTTTGCTAATGTGTCACCATAGTGGTCTTTTATTTAGAAATATGTGAGTCCCTTTGCTTTCTTCCTTGAATTAACCACTCAAAATGAAAAGGCACACCTTTGGTTGGATAGTTCTCCTCAGGGGAACTACTCTCTTTGATCGCTAACTGAGGTAGGTCAAGGTCGATATGGTGCCTACTGGACTCCATCACAACCGATGGGATCCATCAAATATAATTAAGAAATAAAATTAATTTTGACCATCTTCTTTGAGCGATTTAAGTCCCCTAGATGCATTCACTCAAGAGACCAAAGGTTGGTTCAACTTGTTTCGCCAACAGATCACCCCAACAATTGATGCCTACTTTATAAGATGTAAGTCTACTACACTTTCTTCCTAGTACAGCTGTTGTACACCTAATGGTAGCCTTTGGTTGAATAGTCCTACTATGTGGTTAGTAGACTACCCCTTTGGATTGGTAAATCTGAAGTAGGCCAAGGCCAACATGGCTCCTACCGGGAGCGGTCCATCGCAAACTAATATGGTCCATCTGAAAATTCAAAAATTTAAAAATCTGAAACAAAATCAATCAAACCTCCCCAGTGGAGTCAAATTAAAAAAATCAAATCAATCAACTTCTCCTTAGTGAGATGCAAAATCAACCAACCTCCCCTAGTGGAGTCAAATCAAATCAATTATCATCTCCTCGTGAGATGCAATTCTTTCCAATCTCCCTAGTGGAGTCAATTCAATCCAACCCGAACCTGTTCCTTAGTGGAAGGTTCACATCTTTTATCCCTGGTGGATTCTAAATTTTAATCCCCTAGTGGATTTCACAACCTCTCATCCACTAGTGGATGACTTGAACCTGCTTCCCTAGTGGAAGGTTCACATACACTATCCCTAGTGGATTCCCCCCTTCACTCTCTTATGTTTTTGACATGAGTAGAGTCACATTGCACTAAGATCTTGATTCCTTCTGCACCTCGAGTTTAGGAGTAGATCATTTCTATTAGTACTTGTGATCGTTCAACATTGTTGATCATCTCAATCAACACCAATACATGCGGTGTACCTTATCAGTCACAACACACCTATTGGGCACCCTTTGTTGACCTCACTTTTGGAGTGAGCTTTCAACTTCTCCATCCTAGACATAAGGACTCCTCTAAACACTAAGAATTCCTTAGTCTTA